>CM021107.1:3462539-3657579 GCA_007115665.2 Sequoiadendron giganteum | reverse complement strand
AAGGGAACCCACTTCCAGAGAGGACATCCGCGAGATTCTAATAAAACTTCACTAAAGCAATCCCCTGCCAAGGTTCGGGATTTTCACCCCTTCGCGGAATTCAGGTCAGGAAGGAATTTTGGGAAATTTCGGGCCAAGTGGATTTTAGCGAGAGAAGCACAAAAATCACCAAAAGGCCAATCACTCATCAGTCAAAACTCTAGAAATGTCTGCACATATCATTAAATCATCCAAATCCATCATGCAATGCAGAACTATTAATAGTCAGACCATGAATCTTCTCAGTCTTCGACAAATAACAGACTTTTGGAAAAATCCGACAGGGACGGAAATCACTGAAACTAGTAAAAGTTAGCATATCATGGGAAAATGAAGTAGGGACAGATTATCGAGATTTTCCCAAGGCAATGGATTCCTATGAAGTCAACACAATTCCCACACCATTGACCGACAATCTGGCCTCCCAACGCCCCCAAAGTGACTAAAACTACGCCACCGCAAGCTAAGCACGAAGCCCCCGCGGTATCGAGGTAAATAACCCAAGACGCAACCCGAGAAAACAAAGAGGTGAAGGAAATTTTGGAGGAATCCGGGGAAGACGAAATTCCACGAAGCACCAAAATCTTCAAAGACAATGTAGAACCAGCCCCGTCGAGCTTTTTAGGCAGCTGGGGAAATCTTCCCGAGGGAAAAAATCTCGAAAACAGGAAAAAACCCGAAATTGTCCAAAAGAGTTAGAATTTTCAAAGTGTTAGCATAATGGGGGCACTTTACAAGCAAGATAAGCATTTAGGAACATTGTAAAGTAACCCAAATCCAGGACCAAAGGACCAAAGCACCAAAAAACCAAAAAACTCAAGATTTTCAAAGACAAGCTCAAAAAAGGGCAAGGCCATAGAAAAGAGCCAAAAGACCAAGAAAAAGAGGGTCCCTACTTTCAACGGGGTGTGTGTGCAAAATTGCACAACAAATGGCGACTCCGCTAGGGAAATGCTCCAGAGCATTTCAATGACAAACTGGAATCAACCCAGAATATCTAGTTTCGTAGACCAAACATGGATGGATTAGGTTACCTATGGACAAGGTTTCAGAAGTCACAAACAAGCAAACCTTTCCTGTACCAGGGTCGAAGTGTGTGCATATGCATTCATTTCCTTTTCCCTCAATGGCAACAGGAACCAAACTTAGTTTGATAGGGCTAGATAAGGATTCCAACTCCAAAAGCAACCTGGATAAAGCCTCGCTGCCAGTTAGGCGTCCATAGCCCCGACGAGGTTATCACTGTGACCTTCCCTAGCATAGCTCTACTGCCAGCTAGACGTCCATAGCCTCGGTAGAGATACTAGGATACCCCTGATAAGGTGAGCATTTCTTTTGATTTTCAACATTTTCTTTTCTTTTGATATTCTCTTTGAGATCTTTTAAACCTTCTATTTCACCTTGCAAGCAATGAAGCCCACACTCAGGGATGAGAACCACAACGACACTGGAGTAGAATATAATATTTTTCAACCAATCAGACACTCACAAGGACCATATGCAACCTTGGAAACCTTAAGATTTGTGTGTAGGTATGAGACCCAAATACATTTCAAAATTTGACTTAATCAAGTGACTCCAATTCCAAGCATATGCAACATTAGACAAAGGAATTCCACCAACTGACTCTGAAAAGATGATTAAAGTTTGTAAAAGAAATTCCCAGAATGGCCCCAGGCAAGCAACCAATCATACAGATGCAACAAGCCCAAAAGAAAGCAAGAAAACCCCACAACAGGAGCAGAGCAGAAAACAAAACCAACCGAAACAGACCTACCATAACCAAAAGCAAAAAAAGAACAGAAAGGAAACCTAACCTACTTATGTACAAGGAAAGAGCTGTAAACAACTTAGGACTGGAAATAATGCTTCAAATATTGCCCATTGACAGGCAGTAGGACATCTTCTCCAGTGAGAGTTTTCAAATGGAAAGCATTATCTCCCAAAATCTCTGCAATTTGATAAGGGCCGAGCCAAAGTCTATCGAATTTCCCATGCTCCCCTTTTCGGTCATGGGCTTTATCCCAGTATAGAACCAAGTCAGAGATTCTAAAGACTTTTACCTTGGCTCTCCTATCAAACCATCTTTTCACTGCACCTTGATGCTTGACAAAGTTTTCTAAGGCTTCATCTCTTCTCTCTTCAAGGTGTAACAGTTTAGTCAGATGGGCTTCATGCTTGTTCTCCTCATCATAATATTCATTGATAAATTGTAGGGTAGGGATCTTCAGATGGATGGGAAATACATGTTCCAAGCCATACACTAAGTGATATGGAGAGGTTCCTAGGGATGTCTTCTGTTTGGTACGATCTGCCCAAAGAGCAAATCTAAGCTGGGTGTGCCAATCTTTAGGGTTCTTCTCCAACAACTTACAGATGACTGTCAATAGATTCTTGTTGGAAGACTCAGCCAAACCATTGCCCTGTGGGTAGTAATTAGATGCAAATTTTATGACAATTCCATGATTAAAAGCCTAGTTAGAAAATTTCAATGATGCAAATGCAGTTTCATTATCACAAACTAAAGCCAATGGACATCCAAATCGATTAATAATACCTGACTCTACGAAATTGATTACCACCTCAGAAGTGCATTGCTTGCATGCAAGAGCCTTGGTCCACTTGGTAAAGTAATTAGTTACAGTAAGAATATACCTATGGCTTGCAGAGGAAGGTGGATTGATTGGACCTATGAAGTCCATTCCCCATTGTGCAAATGGTTTTACCTCTATGACTGGCTGAAGTGGAAGGGCTACACATTTCCCCTTACTTGCTGCAATTTGACATACATGGCACGTCCTCACATGGTTATGTGTCTTTGAATAAGGTAGGCCCAATAATAGCCTGCCCTCAGGATCTGATTTGTAGTGGAAGGTACCGAGCCATGGCCCGTGCCATATTTTCCATGAAATTCAGATATCACCCTTCTAGATTCTTCCTTCCCTAGGCACCTCAAATAAACCCCCTCATGATTTCTCTTATACAAGACAACTCCTTTTATCATAAAATTGCCAGTCTTCAAACACAAAGCTCTCCTTTGTACTGCATTAAGGTGTTCAGGACACTGCTGGTTCAACAGATAGTAGATGATTTCATCATACCAGTCTCCTGGAGACACTTCTTGGAGGTGATATTGCTGAGCTGTGAGGTTAGGACCTATCTCAGCCTTTGTCTTTGTCAGTCCCTGCCCTCTCACCAATTTCATAGGCTGGATCTCAATATCATATTCCTGTAACATAGTTACCCACTTAGCCCTGAGTTCTCCCAATTCATTCTGCGTTAGTAACAACTTTACCATAGGACCAGGTACTATAGCAAGGACCTTATTTTTCAAGATATAGTGTTTGAATTTCTTTATTGCTTGGACTAGGGCATAAGCTTGTTTTTCTACATTAGGATATCTCAGTTTTGCATCCTTTAGAGGAGAACTCATAAAGGCTATGGGATGTTCATTCCCTTGGTTGGACTTCTGGGTCAACATGTCAGCACAAGAATGTTCTGAAGCAAACAAATATATATAAAAAGATTTGGCATAATTAGGACTTACCAATATTGGAGCTTCAACAATAACTCTCTTGATTTCTGCAAATGCCTCCCTAGCTTCTGCACTCCATTCAACCTTTCCTTCCTGTTTCAGCATGACATTCAAGGGCTTTACTATTTTTGCAAATCCAGTGATAAATTTTTTGATGAAGTTGATTTTCCCAAAGAATGACTTCATTTCCCTTTTGCTTACATGAGGCTGTATTTTTAGTATAGTCTCTACCCGTTCTAGATCAATGGCAATACCCTATTCTGAAACAACATGCCCTAACAACTTTCCCTCAGTGACTCCAAAAATGCACTTCTTGGGATTAAGTGAGATGCCAAACTCTCTGCACCTTTGAAATACTTGGCATAAATCTGCAATATGATCACCTCTCCTCTTAGAAAATACTGTCAAATCATCCATGTAAATGATGATGTACTTACCACTGATGTCTTTGAAAGCAACATCCATTGCCCTCTGGAATGTAGCCCTGACATTGATTAATCCAAAGGGAATTCTTCTGTAAGCAAAAGTTCCCCATTTTGTAGTAAAGTCAGTTTTGTGCCTATCCTCATATTGTACCATAACCTGATTGTATCTAGAGTACCCATCCAGAAAATACATCATCTGAGACCCATTAACAATCTGAAGTACTTCATCCAGTGAAGGGATTGGATAATTATCCTTCTCTGATGCTCTGTTAAGGTTCCTGAAATCAACACACAGTCTGATTTCTCCATTTTTCTTCCTTACTGGAACCAAGTTTGCAAACCATGTGGAATGTCTTACTGGGAATATGATTCGTGCTGGAAGTAGCTTCTGCACCTCCTCCTGAATGATGGGCTCCAGAAGAGTATTAATTGGCCTTTGTCTTTTCCTGAGTGGCTTAACATTTGACTTCAGGGGAATAGTATGTGTAATGACTGAAGTATCATACGTCTTTAAGTCATAATTGCTCCATGCTATCACATCTTGATAAGTGTGCAAGGCATCAATAATTCCTCTCCTTTCCTCTGGAGTGCACACTTTACCAATAAATACATTTTTGACACCCTCCTAGGTCCCCATATTGTACGTTTCACATTGGCTGCTGAGAGATTCCCTTTTCACTTGATGTTCTTGATCTTTTATCTTATCCAGATCAAAAATTCATTCTAATTGCACCATCCCCCTTGGGATAGTATTAGTTTTTAGGTTAATGACCCCTTCTAGGTCCATTTCAGCCTCTTGAGGTTCTACCTCATCAATCACCTGGGAAGAAAACACATCACAACTAGTGATCAAGAATATGCTTGTCATCCTCAAACACCTAGAAATTTGTGACGTTGTCAGGCACTGAGGGTACCAGGGTGAGCTCCACAATGAACTTCTTCAAACCTGAGAGTGATGAGGGCTGCAATGTACTTGTTGGCTGTGCCAGAGAATTGACAGTTTGATTCTTACCTCGGGGGATCAATTGAATGTTGAAGGTATCAAATCCTTCAATGAGATCCCATACTTTGTGCCTGTAGTTGGTCATTATTTTGTTATGGCACGAGTATTGTTTCCTTACTTGTTTAACTACCAGCTCAGAATCTCCAAACACTTGCAAGATCCTAACTTCCTTTCTCAAGGCCATTAATAATCCATGGACCAAAGCCTCATATTTAGCTACATTATTAGTGCATTGGAACTAGAGTCTATGAGCAACAAAATAGGTTTTACCTTTAGAGCCGATCAGTTCAAATCTTGCTCCAGCACCCTGCTTCAATTTGGATCCATCAAATCTCAATATACAACAACCATCAGCTCCTGATTTATTTAGACTAACCTTGTCCTTGCTACTACCCAGAGGCTCTTTAGGAGGCCTTGGGTTCTTCCCTTTTAGATGATTCTGAATGCTTTGTATATCTAGCCTGATAGTTGGAGCCGGATTAATGCATCTTTGTATCTGATCCACTGCAGTTTGGCACAGGCAACACTCCAACTCAGAGTGAGGGGAATTGTGAACTCTGCACTAATTGGGGAGCAACAACTCCTTAAAATCCATATTTCTACCCAGCTGAAACTGATCCTCCACACACTTTTGGATAAACTCTTGGAAATTATCCAGCAAGCTGATTTTTCTATCTTCCTGATCATCAAGTTCCTTTGTTTGTTCAAGCAGTACTTCAAAACTGTTGGATCCTGAAGTGGATTCATCAGAGAAGCCTTGCAACATAAAGAATTCTTCTATGTCTAAAACAGGGGCGGCCAGGACATAGTTCCTCATGTTGACTTCTGACACCAATATCTCATTCAAAGTATTCTGATATTCAGTGATTACATACTTCATTCTGGGTTCTCTTTCAATTCTGATTTGATTTGGGACTCCTTTCCAGGGGAGCCACATGTGAGAATGATCTGTGGATGTATATCCATTTACTGCCTTAGTGAAATCTGGACCCAAGATCAAACCATAAGTGTCAGGAATATCTGCCACCTAAATATTAAGCACTTGTTGTACTCTAGGGTCTGAGGCAACTTGCATGAGAATCATGTTCAGTTCTCCCACTATATTTACCTCTATCTTGTCTAATTGGGTGACCTTCTTATGAGAGGTTGCAGGGGTAATACCTAGAGCCCTACAGACAGCAAAATGAATGACATTCGTAGATGCTCCTGAATCTAGAAGACAATTGTGTAGATTCTTTCCAAAGATACAAATAGAAATAAAAAAGGGAGGGGTTTACATTTTTCCCTAGAACAAATTCAACTGTGTCAATTTGTGCAACCTAGTTCTTATCTTTTTTTTTACCCCTGTCTCTGGGCTATGCTTGACTTGGACCTTTAGGTGCCTATGAACTAGGAGGCATGTTGAATGCCTCATTGACTGCTACTCCTTGTGGTGCTGTACTTGAATTGAAAGACCCAGGACTACATTTATGATTTCAGGAACCCTTAACAACTCAAAAGCAGAGATACTCACCTTTACTTTCCTGAGTTCTTTAGTCACATATTCACCTAATTGTCCCACATTCATGTTAGTGTGGGTCTCCTTAGAATGACCGGTCTACTTATCCTTTGCTGCATCGACATTGCTTCCTTTTGACATATCAGGTTGTCCTCCTTTTGCAAAGTATTGTGTTGGCACCTGAGGGTAAGATGGATTATTGCTAGCACGTGGATCTGGTGGAGTGGTAAAATTTTTTGGAGGAATAGATGTGGTAAATGGGCCTCCAGCTTGTGGATTCCTGTTAGGCCTATTCCTCAAATCATACTTTCTTGTAGGCTGCTGAAACATCTGTACTTCTTCAATACCAGCTTCCTCTTCATCCAAGGGACCATTATCATTTTCAGCTCCCTCATCAAATAACTAAGAGATTTCATCTTCATTGAGCACTTGTTCAACCTCTTTGTTCTAGCTACTTGACTCATCCTTTGGTTTATTTTCTTCATCCCTCGGGAAAGGAGCATGATTCAACACCAAAACTAGGGAATCATACAGATTTGAGGGTACCAAATCTTGAACAGTGGAGTTGTTTTCAACTTCATACTGAAAGATAGAAGCAACAACTTGAAATTTAGAACAATCTAGCTTTGAGTGTTGGCCTGTCTGGTGAAGCCTACACCACCTTGACAAACCTGCTTCAGCTAGATATACTCCACTCAGAGGTTTCTCTTGATTGGAAGGTTGGTCTAGTGGAGTTGTTTTCAACTTCATACTGAAAGATGGAAGCAACAATTTGAAATTTAGAACAATCCAGCTCAGAGTGTTGGCTTGTCTTGTGAAGCCTACACCACCTTGACAAAGCTGCTTCAGCTAGATATAATCCACTCAGAGGTTTCTCTTGATTGGAAGGTTAGTCCAGTGGAGTGGAGACCCTCCATTATTAGGTCCGATATTCCAAGACCTATTCTGCCCAGGTGGATGTCTCCTTTCAAACCCTTGTCCACCTTGTTGACCTCTATCAAAGTTTTGAACAGGACCCTGGCCTCATTCAAAATTTTGATTTCTGTCAGAGTGCTGCCCTCTTGCAACATCCCAATTCTCCCTATTGTAATTTGATTGCATGCTCCTCTGAGCAGCTTGGAGTTGGTTGTTCTGGTTCCTCAAGTAGGTTACCTTCATATTCAATTTCTTTACTTGCTCGGTTAGCTCATCTAACCTTTCCTTATTAGGACTACTGTAAGGAACTAAATTTACATTGTTTGGGGGTATCTTGACACTCCTCTAGGACCCACAGACTCATTCAAAACTTTTGAGTTCTATAAATATGTAGGGAAACTAGCTTGTGGCTGTAGATGAAGGGGTTGATTGGCACTTTGCTGTGGACAACTAGGCATTAGGTGAGCCTGATTGATTGGATGACTTGGGTGTGGAACCAAAGGCAGCTGCGAAATGGGATTCATAATGGGATTGTGATTAATCAACGCTTGGTTAAGAGCTTGGAGTTGCCCAAGGTGAGTAGCTAGTCCTAGAGATGGCAAGGGTCCTGACATGTGTTGTCTCAGATCAGTACTAACCTTAACAACCTCTGTATATGCAGTGAGCAAGGTAGTTGGAGGATTAGTTCTCCACTTAAGGAAGGTGGATGCAAGACTATCTAGGGCCTCAAAATAGAATTCTAAGGTGGTGGCATCATCCAAAGCGTAAGGTGTCTACAATCTAGTGTATGCATGGTGGAACCTATTATTGAATGATCCTATAGGCTCATTGAATTCTCTCTTAACTATGGTAAATTGCATGTAAAGCTCATTGGCACTGATGGCAATTTTAAACTTCTGCAGAAATGCAGTCTCAAGTTCAACCTAGTTATGGATGGATGCAATAAACAAGTGGTTGTACTAGTAAAAGGCCTCCTCTCCCAGAGAGTAAGGGAAAAGTCTACATGCAATATCTTCATAATTAATCCCTCTATTCCTCAGATAGGTTTGAAAATTCCTAATATGCTCGTCTGCTCTTCTATTAGGATCACTCATGTGAAACTTAGAGAAAAAATGCTTAGGGTTCTTGGGCATAACATTGTAGTTGTTGAAGGATAGAGGGGATGGGTTGTTTGCCAAGAAATCCATCGGCGGAGGTGGAGGTGGTAAAGGTTGAGTGATGACTGGTTGGGATTATTGAATGGAACTAGCCTCATAATCGGATGAAGATGAGGTGGATGAGGGTGAGGATGGTGGAAATGATGGATTAGACAATGACTCCTCCCTTCTTCTGGTCCTTCTTGACCTTGTTGGAGGTGGCGATTCTTGAAAATATTCTTCTTCTCCTGGGGTAGATCTGGTTCTCCTTCCGAGTCTCTTAGGAGAAAGGGCATTTAGAAAACGCTCCAGCTTTCTTATTCAGGGCCCTCCTTCTAGCACCAATCATGTTGATGTTGTTTTCTGCACAAAAACAACTAAGATAGAATATGGTATTCTATCTCTGTTGAAAGGTTGACCTCTATGAGAAAAGAGATAACCCCAAAGTCTCTCGAGTGTCAGGTCATGACAATGCAGTGGAACCACTCAATGATAAATGTGAAAATGCTGGTAATCACAAAGGGACCTTACAAAGAAAATGCTGGAGACTCTAAACTTATCAGATTTTTTTGCAATATAACGATACTCAAATTCCTGGTTTAACCAAAGTTCAAAGAAATAACAAAATATAAAGGGTTTCAAAAATCCTAAGATTAATATTACTCCTAAAATCAACAATACTAATGAGGAAGTGCTTGGAACAGATCAATCACTCAAAACTAATTTTTGATCAACCCAAGCTATACCTACGATCTCACATAAACAATGTAATCTTCTAAGGAATTAAAGATTTTCAAATCATGGACATTCATTCAATCAAACTGGATAAATTCCCACAATTGAACTAAGCACACAAATATCAGGTACAGGTTGACCTTGTGCAACAAACCCATAATCAAGAAGCTTCCCAAAGTATGAACCAGAGATTGCTACAACACTCCAAGCATTAAATCACAAGCATCATTAAACTATTTAACTCTAAATCTAAAATGCATTCAAATATTCCCAAGCAATTTCAAAGACAAAATAAGAACCATGCAAGATTAATCAATCTAAATAAGGCAACAATAATAACACAATGTCTTCACTTGTATTGAATCACCAACAATACTAGCAATTCTGATGTTCTATATTACAACACTTGCTTGTAAGAATAAAACTAACTTCTAACTCTAACCTTCTGCTCTAATCTTCTAGTCCGTCTTCTATTTAATTCAAACAAATTAATTAATTGTCTAACCCTCAACAATAACCTACTTTTCTAACCAACCAACCAACCCTTTACAAATGAGGCGAAATGCCATACTTATAGAGATTTCATCCTGTGCGAGCCCAAGCTAGGGTTACAGAGAAGGTCGACCACCAACCAAATCGGCCCAGACAACCTGCAATAAATTGCCGTCTTGCATTGAATGCATGAGGCACCTTCCTAAGATCGACCTGGGATCTCTGCAAATCCTGATTCAGACAAAACGAACCCTGCAGGTCCCATCCGCCATTAATGCCCCACACGCACAAAATAAAAGAATGACAACATGCATGCAACACAAGTTTGAATACGAGCTACTGATCAACATCTAAGCTAGGCATACGAACGACTCTGATCGAGTCAAACCAATTTGAACTTTCCATGCCACGTCCACCTCGAATGAACGACAATCAAGCGTGCCGACCTTTCATGTACAGATGGGTTTTTCCTGACCGCGGCCACAAAATGTACCTGACTGTATCCCATGGATCTCGCAATATCTTTAAAGTACGCCCATCCTTCCTTCGATCCCGACAACAACAACCTGCCTGATCCAATCTGTATTTAAAAGGGCCACAATCAATACTCAATATATAATCAAAATCCAAGTTAATCCACCAGAGTCCCTAAGGCAGGAAAACCACGCACAAGCCCAGGTGAAAGTGAAACCAAAAACAGACAGGAGTGGAAACAAAACCAAAACAGAAATAGAGACAAAACAAGCGGAGGTAGAACCAAAACCAGAAGATAAACAAAAACAAAACCAAAACATAAACGAAAACAAAACAAGTGGAGGTGGAACCAAAACCAGCAGAGGCGGAACCAAAACCAGATGAGACCCTTTGCAAAGCACCGAGTTGAGTTCCTACCCCAGTTTCGATTCCGACGAAGGAAGGGAAGACCAAAGCATACCTAAGGGGAAGAAACCAATCCAAACGCCCAAAACAACGGAACAAAAAAGACGTAGAGGCGAGAAGCGGAACTGGAACTAGAATAGAAACTGAATCGTGAACTTCTTTAAGGTTCAAAGTTCAGTTTCATCCCGATTCCACCTCTGACAAATGAAAGTAAAAGGAAAACCAAGGAAAACTTAAGGGAAGAAGCCAACCCAAAGGTCGAAGACAAGCAAAACAAGGATGAAAATAGGAAAGAAAGGAGTAGAGCCAGAGTCGGAACCAGAACCGGAACGAAAACTGAACCGTGAACTTTTTAAGGTTCAAAGCTCAGTTCCATCCCGATTTCGCCTCCGATATAGAACAAAACAAACAAGGTCTTAGGAGGAAAATAATAACTCCCAAGACCCAAACAAAAACACCAAGGGCAAACAAAAGGCAAAGGGAACCCATTTCCAGAGAGGACATCCATGAGATTCCAATAAAACTTCACTAAAGCAACCCCCTGCCAAGGTTCGGGATTTTCACTCCCTCGTGGAATTCAAGTCAGGAAGGAATTTCGGGAAATTCCAGGCCAGGCGGATTTTAGCGAGAGAAGCACATAAATCACCAAAAGGCCAATCACTCATCAGTCAAAACTCCAGAAATGTCTGCACATATCATTAAATCATCCAAATCCAGCATGCAATGTAGAACCTTTAACAATCAGACCATGAATTTTCTCTGTCTTCGACAAATAGCAGACTTTCGAAAAAATCCGACAGGGATGGAAATCATCGAAACTAGCATAACTTAGCATATCACGGGAAAATGAAGCAGGGACGAATTATCAGGATTTTCCCAAGGCAACAAATTCCTACGAAGTTAACACAATTCCCACGCCATTGATCGACAATCTGGCCTCCCAATGCCCCCAAAGCGACTAAAACCGCACCACCGCAAGCCAAGCATGAAGCTCCCGCGGTATCGAGGTAAACAACCGAAGATGCAACCCAGGAAAACGAAGAGGCGAAGGAAATTTTAGAGGAATCTAGGGAAGATGGAATTCCACGAAGCACTAAAATCTTCAAAGACAACACAAAACCAGCCCCGTCAGGCTTTTTAGGTAGCCGGGGAAATCCGCCCGATGGGAAAAATCTCGAAAATAGGGAAAAACCCAAAATTATCCAAAAGACTTAGAATTTTCAAAGTGTTAGCATAATGGGGGTACTTTACAAGCAAGATAAGCATTTAGGAACATTGTAAAGTAACCCAAATCTAGGACCAAAGGACCAAAGCACCAAAAACCAAAAAACTCAAGATTTTCAAAGACAAGCTCAAAAAAGGGCAAGACCACAGAAAAGAGCCAAAAGGCCAGGCAAAAGAGGGTCCCTACTTTTAGTGGGGCGTGTGTGCAAAACTGCACAACAAATGAGATGATGAAAATATAAAGGACCAATATTAAATTTTGGTAATGAATCAACTAGATATAACAATGGTTAGGCTCGGATGAAGGTAATAGGTCATTTGGATATGAAAAGGGTGAGGCTTAAAAGATAGGATATGAATAATAAGATATGGGAACAATGAGGCTCAAAAGATAAGATGATGGGTCACATAATAGACAAATACTAAGGAATCCGTAGATAGATTAGTGATGAGGTAAACATAAGGAGACTTCATGGTCATGTCCCCATGGATGGTTCAAATGATGAACCACTAGGAGATTAAAATATGGATCGATGATGCTACTAGAAAAAGGATACCATGGTCAATTAGGCTCTATCATGGACAAAAGGTAATGAGGTGTAGAGGGAGAAGGTGAACAAAATCCACGAGTATAGTATCAAATGATAGAAAAGACATGGTCTAAAGTAGATGCCACAAACTAATAGGGATGGTCATGAAGGATGACCAAAGGATGCACAAGAGGACAAAGGTTACAATAGTGGGCTAGGAAAACACATGGTCAAGCAATCAACAACAGTAGGAATGAATTTTATCTCGCTACATTGGTTGGAGTTGATCCTAATAGTAGTATGTACAATAGTAACTAAATGTGGATTATCATTCTCCAACTTATAGTAATGGGGCATGGTTCGAACATATGACAGGGGATTACAACAACAATAATGACAAAAGACAACAAAGGAAAAATGTGAAGTCACAAATGATCAACAATGATAAAACTTTCTTTCAAGGCTTTCAAGATTAAGGATTTTGGAATTGAAAAGGAGTTTTTTGGTCCAATCTTTGTTGTATGCTATCTTTTTGGATGGAATGTCATCAAATGTAGTGCACATGGATGGTGGTATGGGATCTTGGGCAGATAAAGTGATGGCTTTTCATGAATTATTTTAAGTTGTAATCATAGTGTGCTTTGGACTTTGAGGGATTATGGAAATAGTCAATCATATGAGGATTTAGAGGTTGAGATGTGAGGAAAAAGTATGCTGTTTTTGATGTGCACTTCTTAGGTTATGGATACCAATATAATAAGACATCATAGATTGACTCATAGTGGAAAAATAAACTTGGAGAGGGAATGGGTTGGGAAGGGAAAAAAAATGGGAGTCCTCAAGCTTGGTAGAGATTTTTCTTTTGATTTTGTTAATGTATTTAAGTTTCTTTAATATAGCTTAGAATTCAAGTCTCCATCTTTTTTATGTTTGCTTTTTGACTTGATTTGTATTGTTTTTGTTTTTCTTTCAAACTTTACTTTTTTGGATGCTGCACTCATGAACTAACCTTATATCAACTAGTAAGATGTAAGGGCTTATCATTGAGGATTATATTAGGTAGTTATAGACATTTATTTGATTTATCTCTATGCAAGTAAGGAAGGAATGAGAAGGTTGGTCCACTAATGAAGTTCTAGGAGTTACAATTGAGTTTTGGATATCATGATAAATGGAGGGGAAATGGTGCTCATAGACCTCATGATACACATTGTGCTTAGTATACAGGTAAAGGACCAAAATTTTGGGTTGAATGTGGGTGCTGGAAGTGTATTTGGATCAAATGTTTGAATTTGTTGATGAGGAGAATTTATATTCCATTTATCTCATATTTTAGCCTTTTTATTATACTATAATCTCCACCTTTGTGCTTCATTTTGATATTAAATCATGCCTTTTTATCACTTTTTGTTATATATGATGAAATAAAAATAAAGAATATTTAATTTGTCTTTAGATAAAATAAGAGAAAAATAATTATTAGATTGTATTTATAATAATGCTACCATTATGTTGACGAAATAGATTTTGCAGCACATCAATGAAGGTGGAGACAATAGACTTCTTTTAGCTTGTGTAGCATGTGGACTGCATTTGTCAACATGGATGTTGAAGTGATTGTTTGTTTTATTGATTAATATTTTTTTTGGTTATAACTAATGAAGTTTTAATTTTACGCTCTTATGATATAGAATTCCATGGGCCAAAAATAATTATGTGTATTTTTTTCTATTGCAACTAATAATGCTGTGATTCTATGTCATGGCGAGGAGTGGCCATAGGCCAAAATAACTCCCTGTATTCGTGGCTAGTTTTTCTGTAAACTGTGAGCAATGCAAAATAGTTATTTTCCTTATATTATCATAAGAAACGGTGCAAGGCAGATATATGCAGTTTTTAGAAATAGTATAATAGATAACTTGTTTGGATCTTGAAGAATTTATAGAAAAAGTGTTTCAATCAGCCTATAAATCAAGAGGGCCCACTCTCTTGAAGTGTTGCTGAAATTAATTTTTGTTCTCTATTATATATTTGGTTGTTCAATGCTTTAATTTCATTTTTATGACTGGTATGTATTGTGGTTCATAAACTATAGATTGTTAATTATATATGTTTAATTATTCATTGCTTTGGTAACAAGATAGTTAAAACATATTCAATGATAAAACAATTTCTAGCAATATTTTAGTTAGTTTTTTAAAGAAATTTAATTTTTAGTTTGTTTGCAATAAAACTATAGATTTCATTGTCCACGTATACAATTTTTGTAGTAGTATTGTTTTCAGTTCATGTAGCAGTTTTTAGAATTTCTGTAGCAATTTTAAATAAATGATATTATTTTCTAGCTACATTTCATTTTACTCACCTCACTACCTATACACCTTGCACATATAACCACTACACCTTTCACAAGTTTATGCCCCCAAATTGACACAAGGATCAAAGTAATTTTTTATTCATGAATATTAAATCCATCTTATTATCTACCTAGTTTTGGTCTACCAATTATAACATGGAAACACATGATAAGTGGTTGATATTAATGGGTAAATGAACTATTCACTGCCAATAATTCACCACAAAAAATTCACCGCCAACAATTCATCATCATGAAAAATTCGCTGATGGCTGTGGTAAATTGCTGAATTTTACTTGGTGGTGAATTTTCCGTCAATAAATTTTTCATGGGGGTGAATAGCTGACGGTGAATTTTCCATGGTGAATTGCTGACGATGAATTTTCGGTATGCCCAAATATGTATGTGGTAGTGGAATGGAGGGTGCACAAGCATGTTTTGAAGAGTGGATTTGGTAAATTATTAGTCATTCTTGGTGCATAAATAGAGGGTGTTACTATTAGAATTGACTTCTCTTGCTACTTGAATCTTGAAAATGCTTGGAAGAAGGAATGAAAAAATATGAAAAAAGATAAAACAAATGGAGAGGACAAACAACATATTGGGTCAACATGACTAAGGGTTGGTGATCCTTGGTAATTTGAATTATCCCCAAATTATTTGTAGATACATACAAGATATAATATATATACAAACAGGTGGTGAAAAACACAATATACATCAACCTTGTCTCTACATAGTGTATGCCAACATAAGAGGAGACGATAAAACATGAAATATAAAATGGTTTATGTATAAGGTAAGGCTATTGTTTGAGCATCTAAGGTGAAAGATCATCTATCATAAGGTCATCATCTAGAATGAGGACTTCGATAATTCATCCATGGTAGTGGGTGGGGAAAATGTAGTATTGATTGGTAGAACAATAAAGATACTATCAAAATTTGTGTGAGATGGAGGTGGGATATTGTGAAGTGAGGGTGTAGGATGTAAAGGGATGTGCTAGTTGTTATATGATTCAAGGTGAGGGACTCAAGATCTAGTGTATCAATAAAACTCACATATTTAGATGGAGGTTTGGGAGGTGGAACAAAAAGATCCTCACAATGGATGAGGGATGATTATGGGTGGAAGAAGATGGTGTAGTGGAGGATGTGACCTTATACTAGACCATTCATCAAATTTTAGATTAGTGTCAGGAGAATGAGGTGATACAATGCTTCGATAGGGAGTTTTGGACGAGGTGACTATTGGGAGAGCGATTGTGTTTGATGTTTATTTTTTAAAGGTTTATGGGAAGGTATATGACATCAAGTGATGGAAGGTCATAAAATTTTGAAAAGTGGTGGAGGACCCATTAATGAATGATGTGTTGAGGGATGGTGATATGATGGCTAAGGGTTAAATAGATAAGGTTAGGATGACTCTTCATTGGTATGGTGAGTCGATGGTGTTTCTATGATTGGTAATAAAGGAATCTATAAGTAGAGAGCATGAGGATTGGTTTGATTGGATTGATGTTTATGTTTGATGTAATCTGATGCAAGAGAATCTAGTGGTGTAGGGGCCAACACCTATTCTTTGACAAAGGATGGAGTTTGTCATAAGTTAAATCCCTTGAAAGAGGTAGATGAAAAGGTGCAATAATGCAAGAATTTGTTTGGTTGATGGAAGAAAGTTACTATAAAGTATGAGGCATGAGCAATATATGTGTTTTGCATTGATCCCTAGAGTTGATGAAGATACTAATGAGGTACTAGTAGAGGTTTCAAATTTGTTGAATGAGTTTTAGGATATTGTTTCTGATAATGTACCTGAAGGTTTGCCTCCAATAAAGAAGATTAGCCATTAGATGGATTTGATTCCTGGAGCTAGTCTGCCAAATAAGGAAACCCATTGAATGACTCTAAAAAACAATGAAGAGTTGAACAAACAAGTGCAAGATTTGTTGCGGAAGGGATTGATTCGAGAGAGTTTAAGTCCATGTGCAGTACCTGCAGTACTAGCACTGAAGAAGGATGGAGAATGGAGGATGTGTATACACTCCTGAGCTATCAAAAATATTACTATCAAGTATAGATTTCCCTTGCCAAGGATGGACGACATTATGGATTGTTTGAGTGGAGATGAGTACTTCACAAAGATAGATTTGAAGAGTGGATATCATAGATCCGAATTAGAGAAGGAGATGAATGTAAGACAACCTTCAAAACCAAGGAGGGCTTATATGAGTGGTTAGTCATGCCTTTTGGGCTAACCAATGCACCAAGCACATTTATGCGGCTGATGAATGAGGTATTGAAAGAATTTTTAGGAAAATTTGTTATTGTTTATTTGGATGATATTTTGATTTTCAGTAAGACATTGGAGGAGCACTTGATGCATATCCAGAGAGTTTTTGAGAAACTAAGGGAGAAGAAGTTGTTGATTAATTTGAAGAAATGTAGTTTTGTGAAGAGAAAGTTGGTGTATCTAGGATTTGTTGTCTCAGTAGAGGGTCTTAAAATGGATCCAGAGAAGGTGAGAGCTATCATTGAATGACCTAACCCAAGGAGTGTTACAGAGGTAAGATCATTCATGGTCTAGCAAGATCTTACAGAAAGTTTATTAAGAATTTTAGTAGTATTTGTGCACCTCTAACTAAAGCAATGAGAGGGGATAGAAATGATTTTAAATGGACTATAGGAGCAGCAAAGAGTTTTGATATTTTGAAGAAGAAAGTCACAGAGCAACCTGTTTTGGTACTTTCGGATTTCAATAAGGTCTTTTAGGTAGATTGTGATGCTAGTGGCAATGCCATAGGAGTTGTTTCAAGAAGGTAAGCCTGTTGCCTATTTTAGTGAGAAGTTGAATGATGCTAAGAAGAAATATTTTTTCTATGATCAAGCGTTTTATGTTATAGTTTAGGCTTTAAAGAAATGGAGACACTATTTTTTGCCAAAACAATTTATTTTATATACTGATCACCAGGATTTGTAGTATCTCAATAGTCAAGAAAAGTTAAATCAAAGGCACTTAAAATGGGTTGAGTTTTTGTAGAGTTATACTTTTGTTTTTAAGCATAGCAGTAGAAGGTCAAACAAAATTGCAGATGCCTTGAGTAGAAGGAAAAATTTGTTGATAGAGATGACTATAGAAGTTGTTGGGTTCAATGAACTCAAGAGTTTGCATCCTAAAGCTCCAAACTTTGCAGAAGCTTGGAAGGTTTGTTTGGAACTTGTTACACTGGATAGGACAAGATGGTTGGATTTATTAATCCAAGATGGGATGTTGTTTAGAGGAATCCAATTGTGCATTCCAAGGAGTTCTATGAGAGAGAATCTAATCAAGGAGAAGCATAGTGGAATATTGGCTAGAAATTTTAGTCGAGATAAGACCATTGCTCTTGTTAGTGAGAATAATTACTAGCCATAGTTACAACAAGATGTGAAGAAGTTTGTACAAAGTTGCAGAGTATGTTAGATGGCGAAAGGAACAAGTTGGAATATTGGATTGTATCAGCCATTACCTATACCTAAGAGGCTATGGGAGGACATTAGCATGGATTTTGTTCTTGGCTTGCCAAGGACATAGAGAGGGCATGATTTCATATTTGTGGTGGTGGATAGATTTTTAAAGATGACACATTTCATTCTGTGTCATAAGAGCAGTGATGTTGTTCATGTTGCAGAGTTATTTTTCAGAGAGGTGGTGAGACTACATGGTCTATCGAAGAGTATAGTTTCATAAAAAGATACCAAATTTGTTGGTTATTTTTAGAGGACATTATGGAAGAAGTTGAAGATAGATTTGAAGTTCAGTTTTGCACACCATCCACAGACTGATGGAAAAATGGAGGTGGTGAATAGGAGTTTGGATAACCTACTAAAATGCTTAGTAGGAGATAAGCCCAAGGGATGGGATTTAATTATACTACAAGTGGAATTTTCTTTCAATAATTCTATCAATAGGAGTACTGGTAAATCACCATTCTAGATTGTGTATAGGAGTAGTCCAAGAACTCCTTCTAAATTGAGAAAGATGGATAAGGGGGAGAAGACTAGTGTTAAGGCTAAATATTTTTTTGAGCACTTGAAGAATTTGTATGAAGAGGTGAAGAAACATATCACTAAGATGAACTCACAATATAAGGCTAAGGTAGATCAGAAAAGGAGGTATAAGGAGTTCCAGGTAGGAGATGAAGTCATGGTTCATTTGTGAAAGGAAAGGTTTCTAGTTGGTACATACAACAAGTTAAAGATGAAGAAGTTTGGACAATGCAAGATCCTGAAGAAGCATGATTCGGGAAATGCATATGAGGTAGAGTTTCCTGATGAGATTCATATTTCACTTGTGTTTAACATTTTAGATATAAAAAATATTATGGAGGAATTGATGAAGAAATAATAAAATCACACTGGAATATTCCAACACCTACTTCAGAAAAGGAGGAGATAGAAGAAATATTGGATAGTCCATTTGGTCATGTGCTTGGAAAGCTCGATATCACAGTTCAGTGGGAGTTTTAGCAGTGACTATGTATCCATCACTATGCGGTGAATGATCTTCTTTAGTGTTGTAGATGTTACTAGGAGGAGCTCTTAGATCCTGTTGTTGCAGAAGGGATCTTTAGCATTTGCATGGAAACTATTTGAAGATGTGTAACATCTTGAAGCCATGGAGGACTCTTGTGAGTCTGTGGTCGAGGTGTTGGTGGTGCCTGATAGGTGATGTGGTTTAGAGTTTGTTTGTTTTATGTCATGGTATACTCTTGATTGTGCATTAGAGTTTTGGCATAATGTTTTTCTCTTGAGACCATGTTATGTTCACTTGGAGCATGGGATCTCGTAAGGGGGATAGTAATATCATGATTTCATGATAAGTTCATGGTTAAGATGATTGGAGCTTTTGATAGTGGTCTGGTAATTCTTTGTGTTTTGGGTGCATTGGTCATATGCTTGAGAACTTCATGATAGTGCAGTGATGCATTTGGAGTTTAGCATGAGATGATCATTTGGAGGTTCCCATGGATACATGAAGAATAAGGTGAGGCTATATTTATCTTGAGATGAGAAAAGTGTGTTGTGATGGTTACTCTTGGTGAGATTTCAGTAGAAAGTCTAAGGAGCCTACACCTTGGTTGGATGTGAGTTCAACAAAGACCAATGAGGAGATTTATCTTGGAGAAGTCAGGATTACTCGGTTACCTTAGAGGAGCACTCTCATTCCCCAATATTGTTCTACTCAAAAAATTATCATTTGAAAAGTATTTCCAATTATTGCTTTCATATGTGTTATATTCGTGCTTTTTAAATGAGTTTACTCATGGTGTTTGATTATGAATACTCATTTGAGGATTGTTTTAGCATGTGTCTATATGTTATATCTTTCATAGCTATGGATCTTGAGTTGTGTAGTTAGTTTTGAAGGGTTCATTTGGAGGATATTTGGCATGGTCATCTCCTTGTACATTTGAGTTTAAAATGTCATGCATTGTTGAGAACTGTTAGAAGATGGTTTTATGGGTTGTTTTCTTGATATGGGAAATGGAGGAGTTTGATCTTCTTGGAGAAGCTTACATCCATTTAATTATGTGTTATATATGTTGTGTTTGATCTTGGAGATTGAACGGTTGGGTGTTGTTATGTTGTTCTCTTTAGGGTGTTCTGAAGGAGATCTTACTTGACACAGTTGGCATTTAGAGGTGTGTGTAGAAGGATTTTCTACATGTATATGATGTGCAAATTTTCTCTCTATGGTATTGGCTATGGAGACTTTTGGTAAGAGTTATTCTTTGTAGGTTATTTATTTATAGGTTTTGCATATCATTGTGGATGGTTCCCTGATACTACAGGTTTACACTTTCTATGTTATGTTATTAGTAGACTTGGTATGCCTCGATCTTTTTCAAATTAGCACTACCCTTGCAATGGGAGTTCCTGAATATGTTTGGTCTTCTTCAACTAGTTTGTACATGAATCTTGTATCTGTGGTTGATGGGTTGGCTATGTTGTTGGCATGAATTTATTGATGAGGATACCTTTGAGGTATAAATAGATTGGATGGATTAGCACTTGTTATGGGTGTTATTTTCTGTTGCGTGGGTTGATTAGTTGGATGGGAGAAGTCAGTGTTTTGGTTTTTGTTCTAGCTGGTGTTCTATCTTATTTTCTTGAGGATGGATTCACGGTTGTGTTCTAGTTTGGAGCTTTGAAGTAGATATTACTTTTGTATATCTTGTGAGCATAGTGGAGTGGTGGCATTGTGTTGAAACCCTTACTTTCATTTGGTGTCTCAGATTAAACTAGTGAATTTTATGCCATGGCTTGTTCCTTTTCTTTGGAGGATAGCTAGAACTGTTGCCAGAGATGGTTGAAAAATAGATGTTGTTGCAGGTGTCCTATGTGATACAAAGGATTCATGGGTTGATTGGCAGGTAGTGCGTTCTTTGACAAGTGGGAGAATGTTGAGAAATGGTGCCTCAAATGTACTAGTGTTCGGGCCTTTGCATTGTCGAACAAATAGTTGAATATCACCAGGACAAAGTTACTAGTATGATTGAAATCTAGTTAGTAGGAAATGGTTTGTTACTTAAGTCGTTGGGTTTCAAGTTTTTCTAACTTAAGTCATGGGGTTCTAAAGTTTCATAACCTCCCAACTTAGCAGCTTTAAGGTTCTCTTTTTTGTCAGCGAGTCAGGGTTTTCAGAACTTTGTAACCTTCGACAAGAGGTTCTGAGGTTCGGGTTTTTAGCGACTTAGCAATGTAGCATATAAAGGAATCCTATTGGAGGGACTTCATGATATCGAAGGGACCCTGGGTTAAGTCCCTTTGAAAAGATGATAAGCCAATGGATGTGGGGACCACTTGGAGTGGTAAAGAAAATATCGAAGGGACATCTTGATAATCAAAGGGAGATGATATATGGTCTCCTCAATAGGGTGATGTATTGATTCTTGCTCGAGGGTGTCTTGGTCGGACCCGATCGGTGTCAAGCTGGAAAGCGGTAATTGGTTGGCCTGTTGACTTGGAAGGTGCTATGGACATCAAAGTGACTTGGTGATTTCGAAGGGAGTGTGATTGAAGTCTTTTTGATGGTACGATATAGTAGATAGCTAGACCGTTTATTGTCGTTGCTCATTGGAAGTTGAACCGAATCATTTCCTGTTGGTTGAGAATGAATGCTATAAAATGTTGAACGTTCTACAATGAGGGAAGAGAGGGAAATAGAATAGGGTTATGCTGTCAGATTCTATCCATAATGGAACAAGATATAAATCTCATGTAAAGGCTTAGAGCCTATAATTGTGTTGTAACATGTTTTTGTTGCCGAATAATACAATGTCGATCTAAGCTTTTGGAGTGTGGGTTTTTTACTCGAAAGGGTTTTCCCCACGTAAATATTGTGTGCTCATGTTGTCTATTTCATCTTTCATGGTAGTTGGTTCTTTTTTTTGAATCTATTAATGGTTTTGTTGGAACTAATTTAATTAGCATTAACTTTTCTCTAAGGTACAATGTGGGAAATGAACTATGTCTGATTCCACTTTGTGGCATAGTAGTACATGTCTTTGAGGTGATCTAAAAAAATAAAAGCTATCGAAGGAACTAATGATCTTGGATGTTTCTTTTTGAGATGAAATTTTTCCCAACCTTGAGCATGATAAATTTCTAGATCTTGAAATTCTTTTCTCCTTGCTTCATCTAATTCCATCAGCTTAGCCAACCTAACTTCCATGGTCTCTTCTTCCATCATTTCTAGCTCTTTGATTAAACTCAGTGTTGGTAACTCAATAAAAATAGGAAGCCTTGCCTCCTTGCCATAAACAAGAACATAGGGTGAGTTACTATGGATCTTTTAGGAGTTATCCTATCAGACCATAGAGCTAGCTCTAGCTTGTCATAACAAGTTCTCTAATTGTCTTCAATTGTCCTCTTGATGATCCTAATCATATTTTTGTTAGTAGACTTAGCTTGTCCATTACCTTGTGGGTAATAATTGGATGACGTATTCAAATATATTCCATTTTTAAGAGCCCAATCAATCAATTTCAAACCTACAAAATCCAAAGCATTATATGAAACAATTGAATCAGGAACTCCAAACCTTGCAACTAAGTCCTGACAGAAGTTTAGGACAACACTTTCATTAGCTTCTTTTAATGCTACACCCTCTGTCCACTCGGTGAAATAATCAGTTGCAATCAATATCCACTTGTGTCTTGAACCAGAAGGAGGGTTAATTACTCCAATGAAGTCAAGTCCCCACTTTATGAAGGGCTGCTCAACTTGTATAGGATGCAGTGGTAGAGGTGCCAATCTTTGTTTACTTGTAAATAAATTACACTTCCTACACCTTCTCACCCATTAAAATGCATCCTTATATAAGTAAATCCAAAAATAATCAACTCTCAGAATCTCAAGGGTTGGTGTCCTAGGTGAAAAATTACCACCAGATGGTCCATCATGAAACTTTTCAAGAATCATATCAATCTGATCTAATTCTACACACCTCAACAATACCCCATGAAAATATTTTCTAAAAAAATTATCATTAATGATAACATAAGGAATGACTTGAAGCCTGAAATACCTTCATTTTGCATTGTTCAGACCTTTAGGACACTCACTGATTTGAAGGCAATGCATGATTTCTTGTATCCAACTTGAAGGAGGAGTTTCTATAATAGTTTTCTCTTCATCATTGATCACTAGCACAACCTGATTTTCAACTTCATTTTTTTGTAGTCACCAACGAGCTACTCACATAATCCCTTACCTCTTATCAACTTTGTGACTCTAATTTCTACATCATATTCCATCACTTTTGTTATCCAACAAACTCTTTTATCATTTATATCTTTGTTCAATAAAAACTCCTTAACACTTGGATTAGCAACCAACAAACGTATCTTGTTATTTGAAAGAATATATCTAAATTTCTTGAGACTTCTAACCACAACTAAAACATGATTTTAAACAAATGAATACCTTTTCTCATAATCTTTCAAACCTTCACTGAAGAATGCTATTGGCTGCTCTAAAACCTCTTCATTTTGGTGGACCAACATGGCTGAGATTGTATCAATTCTCCCAAAATCATACAACATAAAGTCCTTTGCATAATCTAGATTTATGTGTTAGAGCTATTGCTATGGATTCTTTGATCTCCTCAAGACTTATTTTACCTTTCTTAGTCCAACATAAACTCACATTTTTCTTGAGTGTAGAAGTTAGAGGCTTCAAAATAAATGAAATGTTAGGAATAAATCTCCTTACAAAGTTGATTATTCCTAGAAAACTTTGAAGAGATTTCTTATGAGCTGGTAATGGCAAAGCCAAAATTGCACTTACTCTCTTAGGACCTATTGTAATGCCATGCTTTGAAACAATATGACCAAGTATTTTACCTTCATGAACAACAAAAATGCACTTCTTTGGATTTAATGAAACACCACACTCCTTGCATCTTTCAAAAATCTACCTCAAATGCATGAAATGATCTTTAGCATCTTTAGAAAAAATAGTAATATCATCAAGATAGACAAAAATAAAATTTCTCACAAGACCTTTGAAGGCCATATCCATGGCCCTTTGGAAAGTTTCCCTTGTATCGAACAATCCAAATGGAATTTTTCTATATGCCATGGTTCCCCACTTAGTTGTAAAGGCTATTTTGAACTGATCTTCCTCCTTGACCAAAATCTGATTATAACCTGAAAAACCATCTAATAGTGAGAATATTTTAGAACCTGACACAAGCTGAAATATTTGTTCCATTGAGGGAAATATATAATAATGTTTAATAGAAACTATGTTTAGGTCCCTAAAGTCAATACATAATTTGATTTCACCAATTTTCTTTCTCCCAAAGACCAAATTAGACAACCAAGATGTGTGTTTGATTGGAAAATTGATACTACTTTGAATCATCTTATTTAGCTCATACTTAATTAGGTGTTCTAGTTTAGGATTCAAAGGTCTTTGCATTTATCTTACTGGTTTTTCATCAAGTTTAAACTCTATGGTATGTTGAGCTAACTCAAGATTAACCCTTAAAATCACTTTATTCCCAAGAAAACACATCCTCAAATGATTGACAAAACAAAATAAAATCATGTTTTTCCTCTTTAGTGCATGCCTTTCCAAGTTTCAAAAGCTTACCTTTAAATATTTCAATAGGTTCATAATGTTCTTCCTTGACTAACATGTTGATTTTTTCTTTTCTTACCTGATCACTTGAGTTGAAGATGGACTCAAGAGTCACGAAACCCTTTAGAAACTTGTTTGACTTCTATTGAAGAATCTGATCTCCATATTGTTGTTTCAACTTTTGTTGATTAGAAATTGAAAACTCAGCCTCTTCAATCAAAAAATTTGCAATCTTTTCATCACTATCAAACACTTGCCAGTGTATGTTATTATCTGGAATTGAGGTTCTTACAACTACCTTAACATAGTGTTGTACCTTAACATTTTTCACCTTTTTTGGAATGCCAAACTCAGCTCCCATTGCATCCAACTTATCATCCTATTTATTCTTATTTCTTGGAATAGAAAACAAGTTAAAGGCATCAAACCCTTCAATAATGTCCCAAACTCTATGTTTATACAACTTCAACAACTCATTTTTTGTGACATGAATGTTTCTCACCCAATTTACCACAAGCTTACTATCTCCAAACACCTGCAAGAACATGATATTCTTCTTTCTTTCCCATTCTGGACCGTGAACTAGAGCCTCATACTCTGTTGTATTGTTAGTACAACTGAAAGAAAAATGAAAACTAATGTAGTACTTCTCACCTTCAGGAGAAACTAGGATTGTACCTTCACCAACACCACATTTACTCTTTGAACCATCAAAGTAAAGTTGCCAAAGCTTATTAGACTGTTGTTCCAACTATTATTTATCATCTTTTATAAGGTTTGGGACAACAACCTCTTGCTCATGAAACATGTAGATACCCAACCCAACTTGCTCTATATGTTTATAAGGATCCTCCTCATGATTTTTAGCTGTCCACTAATCCAAAATCAGATTAGGAATGCCATCAATAGGAGTGTTAGGATCTACAATAGGCTAATATTATTGTTCATGGAAGGATAAATTTGTATTTATAGCACTAGGGACATATGGTTCAATGTGGTCTTTGGCTAATGCTTCATTTTTTATGGTAACTTTGGTGCCATATCTTGTTCTAAAGAACAAATGTGACCAATTAGATGACAATTATCCCCCCAATTTTGCAATGAAATCTCTTGAAAGGCATAGAGAAAGGTGAGTTGGAAGGTCCATGACATAGATATCTTGTTGAATAGAGAAATTTGGGCAAGCATGCAATGTGAGACCCAAACCCTTGATTACCCCAACTATATTTATTGATGACCCATCTAGCTAGACAATTCCTTTGTGTTGTCAAAACTCTGGACTCCCTTTTTTTGTAAATCATAAAATTTTGGTTAAGTCCTTACTTGGACGGCATTTTATTGAACATTTATAACCCGGTTGGTGTTTTGGTCATTTCGCCTAACTTTCCATTTTACCGCCACAATTCTTTCTTTCAACTTTTTTTAGCCGAACAGTGTTTTGGGGTTTTATTGTATCTCACTACATGTTTTGAAGTCTTTCTTTTAAAAGGTTGGTGGTCTATACCTTAGGTTTATGAACTTTTCAAAAATAACACCAATGAATTTTTCAAAGTTTTTCAAAGCCAAGTGGGAATTTGAGTAATTCTTATAACTACAGTGGTGATTTCTATAATTCTATGAAGTCTCCACATTACCACTAGAGCATGTTTCCAAAGAAATTAAGTGACCATCATACAAATTATTATTTTGCAAATGAAAGCTATCAAAGTTGAATAAATAAAATTTCATCCACATATAGCAAAATTAAACTAGAATCAAGATAGAATTTTTCGTGATACAAAAAATCAACACCAGAAGTACCAAAATGCTAAATTTTATTATATATATATATGTACTACTGGAAATACAAAATTTCTGCCGATTACATAGAAATGAGAGCTAGGTAATATCAAAATAGGAAATTATTTTCAGGAACAAAGGGTGAACATGAGCACACGAACTTCTTCGATAACTACTTGGAGACGCACTATCTGAGTAGGTGAGAGCAGGTCCTCATGCGACTACAGAAACTGGGTAAACAACTCCAAGTTGTTTCTCACTATTCTCGTGTGTAGGAGAGTCATTTTTTCTTCTAGGGATTATTTCTAAGGAATAGAAGCAATGCATATGGCATCACCTATCAACCTGCTCCATGGATAACTGTTGAGACCAGTGATGGCTACGTTCACCCGATGAAGGAATTTTGGTTGCTCAAACTATTCTACTACCCTCATTCTCCAATGACGACATTTGGAGGTGAAAATAATGGTGTACACGAAGTGATCTAGGAGTGTTACATTATGCACGTGAACTTGGTTCATAAATGATTCTCCCAATATGTTGTGTAGCACTTCCTCTTCAATCTCACTTTCAAATATGAAGATGTCCTTTAACTGATTAGGTAGCTGCCTGAAAAGAGGGCTACACTTGATTTCTTCAATGGTGACAAAATAATTCATGGATACACCATCACTTTGAGTGCTAGCCATTTTTAATACTATAGGATGGTGAAGTGAGGTTGTCCTTGTTGAATTTATAGGGTTGGTGAGACATATTAACTGAGAAGAATCAAGATGATAGGATGGTGATGCAATCTAAATTAATGGTTGATATGATGGGAATTGAAGTTACATTCCCAATTGATTTCATGAAATGATAGCTTGCATTTGTGATAGGTATTTAATGTTAAATTGGTGAGGCATGTGAAATGTTTTAGAATCAATGGCCATGAGGTGAGAGTTAAATCAAGAAGTGCTCAAGAATTGTTTAGGTCTTTTCCCTGGAAATGTAATCATGTTATTTATTTATTATTTCTTGACCATTGGTTTCCAAGATAGACAGTTATGCGGTAAAAAGATGTAACCACAACCAATTGATAATTTTCAAGAGAAGAATATGATTCCTATATCTAGGCCAAAAGGCTATTTAGCAGGGGTTCGATCTCTGGAGATTGCATTGTGTCGTAGCCTAGGAAGGAACACTTAGATTTTTCTTTTGTAATTCATTTCTAATTTTAATAACTTTGAACCCGTGTTTTGTTAGTGGGATACGATGTTGATTGTACTAACTTGTGAGTCACATATGATAATAGAATACATTCTCTATGTGAGATTTATTCGACTACATTTATGTCCTCTATTGTAATTATGAAATCTCTCATTTTTGCTTACATTATATTTCATCATTAGTAGGCATGGTCTGTGAGCCATCCAAATGATAATCTTTAAAATTTTTTTTGCATTAATCACATATTTATGGGGTAATGTCATTTTCCTTATCACTTTCTAGTTAAAAGCTACTTATATTTCATTTAATTTGCACGAGGGAGTTGTAGCTCTCAATTCAGATGAAATCCACAAATGTAATTGTGGCCTTTCCAGAGTTGTTAGCAAATAGGTGCTAGTGCTTATCAGGTAGGAGAGTCATTGTTATCACCATATTTATCAAAGGGGCCAATTCATTTGCTAACAGATTTTTGGCGACTCCGTTGGCGAAAGGGATTTAAGTTTTTGAAAATTTTCTTTCATGTCATGAAGCAAAATAGTACTTCCCTACAATGATGTGTTTCTTGTATTACAAGCTAATCTAGATTGTATGTAGGCAGAGCAAGAAGACATCATATCACAATTAAATACTCTCGCTTGGAGGTAAAGGAGAAGTGTTGTGGATTGTATGCGCATCAATTTCATTTTGGAAGAAGAAGAACGAGCCCTATGCCCACCATTGCCAGTAATGGAATGACCCCAAGATTGATTGATTTTTGAATACTACGACAACCCACCCCATCGCCATGATGCATGTTAGAATCAACATCTAAATTAGTGTCCCAACCAATCACAAAATCAACCTCCAGCTCAACCGCCACCTCAATGATGACCTAAAGTTTCTCTTCATTACTCCTATAGGATTTGGCGACTCTGAGTACCGTGACTTCTGTTCTATGGGGAAATCATATTGGGCCTTTCACCTTATCTCAATGTAATGACTTGCCATGCAGCTCAAGGAAGAGATTTCCAAAATTCTCTGGCGATGGTGTTTAAGATTCATAAGAGCATGTCTTGGCTATGACCACAGTAATCAAAATCTTGGATATCCAATATGAAGATTTCTTTTTCAAAATATTTGTTGAAAGTTTGGTTGAGAAGGCTTCTGAATGGTTCAAGGGACTAGAGAAAGGTTGCATAATAGGATGGGATGTCCTACACAAATAATTTCTAAAGTGTTTCCAGAGTCATGTTGATGTAGCTGAATTGCTTAGAGGTTTCTTGAAAATGGAAAAGGAAGGACATGAATCTATGAGGGAGTTCGTCTACCAATTTAACCAATTTCTACAATAGATTCCCCCAACA
The DNA here is from genome assembly GCA_007115665.2 of Sequoiadendron giganteum. Taxonomy (NCBI): domain Eukaryota; kingdom Viridiplantae; phylum Streptophyta; class Pinopsida; order Cupressales; family Cupressaceae; genus Sequoiadendron; species Sequoiadendron giganteum. The sequence goes on along the minus strand of CM021107.1, from coordinate 3,628,354 downwards.
GAAAAACCAAGCAAGGTGATTCAATTTCATGTTTTTACTTCTTCCCTTGATCCTGATGTCCAATTTATGCTAAGAAGAGATAGGGTTTTTGGGATCAAACAAGCTCAGATTGAAGTGGTGAACATTGAAAATGACCTAATTGCAGTAGACAAATGGAAACCTAACCATGTCACTCAGTATATCAATAATTGGCCACTACCTACCCCTTCCTCCTTTGATTTTTCAGATAATTAGAAGTGCTTCCCGACCCATGAAGAAGAAAATGAACCCGACTATATTTAATGATATGCAGTCTGTACTCGAGAAGAACATAATTGTAGAAGAAAAAGATCAGTGTTGGAATGACCAGGCGTATAGTCCAAGCACTATAAATGGGTCAGAAGATGAGCTTAGCTCATCTAGTGACGATGAAGCTCCAACACGTCAAAGAAGGTATAATCCTACTTCTCAATTTATTTCTTCATCCACTTATGCAAGTGATTCACTCCTTTTTAATTCAAGTGGTGAAGATCAAGAGTCATGAGACCTTTCCATTCCAGAATACGAGAATTTTGTGTTTGAAGATGTGAATGACAAGGTTCCTTGTGCTAATGTAGAGATTATTAAAGATCCACTAGCTGAAGGATGAGTGAAGTGTTCAATAAATTCAAATCCCCTTTTCTTGTTTGAAGAAATTGAAACTCATGACAATATGTTATTTGAAAATTTTGGTTTCAATCTATTAGAGTCATTGATGGAGGAGGCCATTCATTCCTCCACTAACGGTCTAGAGGAAGAGGATACTATGATAATAAAGGACCAAGAAGTTGTGGGAGGGCAGAGTAGCTACGTTGAACAGGGGATTGCTCGTGAAACAACGAGTTGTTCTAATGCAAGGGGTGCAAAAAGTTTGAATTTTCCTCAAAGGTGGAAGATATTTGTAATTAAACTGTAGGAAACAATAATGAGTACCTCCAAAATTTCTGTATACATTCCTCCACATCAAGAGGAAACTTATGATGATAAATGGTTGTTCAGGGGAAATGCAATTGATCTCCTAATTGGCTATACCATTTATGCTAGGGTCATCAAAACCCTCACCTCTTTTCGGAAGCTGCATGTGCCAACCAATTTCTTCAGGTTTGGGTCTTTTTTCTCTCAACTTGTCAATGGTTTCATATGAGTTTCCTTCTCTTTCCCCTTTTGGTAGGTGTCAACCTACCTTGTATATAGTCATTTTTGGGTGTGTTTTCTTTGATTTGTTCATTTTCCTCCCTCTTTTCTTGACTTTGTTTCCCAATGGACAAGACTGGTCTAATACTTTTGGGTTCCTGGTTGCATCCTTTTAGTCCTTGTCCCCAAACAGAGCCCTTGTTGTCAAAATTCTGGACCCTCCCATTTTTTGTAAATTATTTTTTTCTGGTTAAGTCCTTACTTGGGCAAAATTTTATTGAACATTTATAACCTCAGTGGTGTTTTTGTCATTTCACCTAACTTTCCATTTTACTGCCACAGTTCTTTCTTTTGCCTTTTTTAGCCAGGTAGTGTTTTGGGGTTTTATTGTAACTTGTCGCATGTTTTGAAGTCTTGATTTTAAAAGGTTGGCATTTCGTACATTAGGTTTATGAGCTTGTCAAAAATATCACCAATGACTTTTTTGAAGTTTTTCAAAGCCAAGCAGGTATCTGAGTAATTCCTATAACTAGAACGGTGATTTGTATAATTCTATGAAGTCTCCATAGTACCGCTAGAGCATGTTTCCAAAGAAATTAAGTGACTATCATACAAATTATCATTTTAAGATGCAAACGAAAGATATCAATGTTGAATAAAGAAAATGCCATCCACATGTAGAAAAATTAAACCAGAATCAAGACAGAATTGTTTGTGATACATAAAATCAACACCAGAAGTACCAAAATGCTAAACTTTATTATATATATGTACTACTAGAAATACAACAAAATTGTCAATTACATAGAAATGCGAGCTAGGTAATATCAAAATAGGAAATTATTTTTAGGCACAAAGGGTGAACACTAGAAAATAAACTGCTTCTATAACTACTTGGAGATGCTCTATTTGAGTAGGTGAGAGAAGGTTCTCATGCGACTACAGAAACTGGGAAAATAGCTCCATGTTATTTCTCACTAATCTCGCACACAGGAGTCACTGATTCCTCCAGGGCTTCATTCTGAGGAATAGAAGCAATGCATATGGCATCGCCTATCAACCCAATCCATGGATAACTGCTGAGACCAATGATGGCTATGTTCACCAGGTGAAGGAATTCCAGTCGCACCAATCATTTTTCTGCCCTCATTCCCTAGTCACGACGTCTGAAGGTGCAGATTTTGGTGTACAAAAAGCACTCCAGGAGTGTTGCATTATGCACGTGAACTTGGTTTAGAAAGGTATCTCCTAATATGTTGCACAAAAATTCCTCTTTAATCTCACTTTCAATTGTGAAGACCTCTTTTAATTGATCAGGTAGCTACCTAAAAATAGGCTACACTTGATTTCTTCAATGGTGACAAAATAATTCATGGATACACCATCGCTTTGAGTGCTAGCCATTTTTACTACTATAGGATGGTGAAGTGAGGTTGTCCCTGTTGAATTTATAGAGGGTTGGCGATACATGTTAATTGAGGATAATCAAGATGATAGGATGGTGATGAGGTCTGAATTAATGGTATATATGATGGGAATTTAATTTACATTCCCAATTGAGTTCACAGTGGGACAAATTTAACGTGTGACACTTGTTTAATATTTAATTGGTGAGGTATGCGAACCATTTCAAAATCAATAGCCACGAGGCGAGAGTTAAATCAAGAAGTGCTTGAGAATTGTTTAAGGTATTTTCACTGGCAATGTGATCATGTTGGTTATTTATTATTTCCCGACCACTGGTTTCCAAGATAGACAGTTATGTGGCAAGAAGATGTTACTGCAACCAATCGATAACTGTCAAGAGAAGAATACAATTCCTATATCTAGGCGAAAAGGCCAATCAACAGGGGTTCGATCTCTGGAGATTAGATTGTGTTGCAGCCGAGGAAGGAACACTTAGATTTTTCTTTTGTGATTCATTTCTAATTGAAATAACTTCCAATTTGTGTTGTGTTAGTGGCATACAATGTTGATTGTACCAACTTGTGAGTCATGTACGATAATATAATACATTTTGTGTGAGATTTATTCAACTACATTTATTTCCTCTATTGCAATTATAAAATATCTCGTTTCTTCTTACATTAGATTTTGTCATTAGTAGGAATGGTATGTGAGTCATCTGGTTGGTGATCTTTAGGATTTATTTCCAATTAATCACATATTTATGGGTTAATGTCAGTTGCCTTATCACTTTCTAGTTAAAAGCTACTTATCTTTCATTTAATTTTCATGAGGGAGTTGTACCTCTCAATTAAGAGGAAAGCCACAAATGTAATTCTGACCTTTCTAGAGCTGTTAACAAATAGGTGCTAGTGATTTTTAGGCAGGAGAGTCATTGTTATCGCCATATTTATCAAAGGGGCCAATTCATTCACTAACACGTTGGAAAGAGGTTCATAGGTCAAAGCTAACTTTTCCACTATTGAATTTGGCATGACATAGCTGTTAGCTCATGAACCTATCATAAAATTATGGATTGAATGGTTGCCAATAATCAAAGTGACATAAAATGGGGAAGGTTTGGTCTCGTTACTTTTCAACTCACTACTATCTTGAGGATTATTTGCAAAGTCAACCTTGGGATGCTCTTTAGGAGGCTCATTGGACAATGAAAGGTTAGACAAATAATTTTTTAATAAATCCTTTTTCCCAGGAAGAGCTAAGGAATCCCACATTGAAACACTAACATTAGATTTCTTCATACCCTCTAATATATTGAAATAAGTTGAGCTCACCTTTTGCTATCCTTTTGGAATAATGGGATCTCCTTGTGCTTGCAATGGTTGTAACTAAGTTTTACGTTGATCCTTGCTTGTCACTGTTTGATTTCTTGGAAAACTAAATGTTTTGTGTAGGTAGAGTCCCACCATTACCTTGTTGGCTTGTAGAAGCCTAATTCTTCTCTTTATCGGGTTGTTGTCCTATATCTATTGCCCTCTTTTTGGACCTTATGTTGGCTACTACAGAGGTATAGGACTTATTTGGACCTTGTGGATGATTAAATCTACAAAATTATTCTCCTTTCCAATTCATCAAAGTAACACACTGATTGCTCTGCTCAGGATGAGGACCATACTGATTATTAGTTTCTTGCATTGAATTTTATGAGGCAACAAAATTATTCAGAATTATAATTTCCTGATTTAGCATATCATTTGAGAAAGTTGATTGATTATGAGGTTGGTTGTAAGGAAAGCACCAATCATAATCTTGTGCCATATTATTTTGTACTAGAACCAAATCCCTAGAAGAGCCAGCTACATTTGGATTGTAAGGCTGAAAACAAATTGTATTGAAATTCCTCTTTTGAGCTTGAGGATTAGTTTGATTATGTGGCCTATTTGGTTGATATAGAGCTTGATATGGTTTGAAACTTTGGTATTGTTTCTTCTTTATGTTAAGTATTTCATTAGTATGGGTCTTTAATACACCCATTATCTCTTGAAACTCTTTGTATTGAGCTGGGACAACAATTGTTTGTGGTAGATCTTGTTGGTTTGATAATATAATAGGTGGGATAATAGCTATAACTGGGGTTAGAATTGGAGTAGGTGGTTGTATTTCAAGAAAAATGGTCTTTAGAGGCCTAACAACTATCTTACTAGCTTGAATAAGGTAATTTTCCACCTTTCTAGCAATGTCAAAGGTTGTTGGTAATGTGTATTCACCCATAAACTATATCATCACTAAAATATCACTGTTAAGAGCCTTAAGATAATATAGAAAATCATAAGCATTTGAAGGCATTACTATGGCCGAAATCCTATTTTAAGTCTTCTAGAAATGAAAATTGAAGTGATGCACTCAAGGGAGGTCCTACAACACAACTTATCACAAATTGATCAACAAATCAATTATTAGATCATCAAGTTATCAAATTCTCTCTTTCTCAACCTGTGCTCATCAATACCTTGTAGCACTCCAACGTTACTCAATAGGTTGTAACTCCTTGATTAAATACCCTCAAGCCAAGAACTAGACCTTTTCAAGGACCCATTTGGATATATTTTAACACAACAAAAAATTGACCATGGTTACTTCAGTCCAATACCCTCAATACCCTCATTGTTCTAGGGCAACAATTAGTCCTCTTTTACAAAGAACGTATCTCCAAACATCTAAAAACTCTTTGAACCTCTAGGAAGAAATTACTCACATGTGAAAACCCAAGACTCCACAATTAGTTCTCAGAAATTCAATCAACTAAGGGCCAACACACAAAACCCTCCTTTTTAGGAAAAAATCAAGGGGTTTAAAGAAAGTCACACATACGACCTTCAAAATACCCAACCAATACCCCAAACAGGTCTAAAAACATCTGCATATGCCTAATTAAACCAAAGACAATGCTGCCCCAGTCATTTTCTTACTTTGACATAGCATAACCTCTCAGATACATGAGAAAATCACAGTTTTCACCATTAGAGCATCATGCTCAACCCAATACTCGACCCCCCTGCACTCATAGACCTTATACACACCAAAAATAGTTAGTATATTCCCATCCCACTGAGACACATCTTCAACAACAGGTGTAATGGGCTTGTTAAATCCTAAAAACTTCAAAACCCTTAAAATGGGGTTACTTGGCTGCAACAAGGAAAGAGCGAAAACTCCTCAATCTAATCAGTACAAAACTAACAAACCACCCCAAATAAAATTTAATACATGTATTTGATAAAAAACAAGAGGTTTCTCAATCAATCCACCCTTGTATGGGCTTGCACAATGCTAAAAATCAGAAAATCTAGGAAAAAACAGTCTTGAACTTGGTATTCTTTTATTCAAATCCTCACCAAAGCTCCTTCCAATGATGAAAGATATAATATTTATGCTTTTTCCCATACAAATAACTCTTCAACTTGTACAAACTACCTTTTTGGAAATCCATGACCGTTGGGCTTCCCTTACAACCTGGTTTTTACAACTTTATTATTGACATCTTGCCAAAAATGCAATTTTTGCAATGTCAATTAATCTTGACCACCCCAAACACCTAAAATGACTAATTATATTATTTAAATGGTCTCAAGACCTTATTTTAAGAAAAACCTCTAAAATACTAAAGCCTACACAACATCCTCTTGAATTTACAATTTTTGTGTTCATGTGGAGATATTTTAATGGTAGTTAATTTCTCAACCAAAGAGAGATTATCTTGTTGAAATGCACAAGAAAAATAAGAGGGGGGTGAACCAGTTGTATCAAATTATTTTAATTCTAACCTTAATCAATTCAAATTTAACTTAGTATGTTATTAAGTGTAAAAATGAAATGAAAATAACAAAAAGAAAACACTAGAGACACCAGATTTACGTGGAAAACCCAATGAGGGAAAAACCGCGGTGAGGATTAGCTCACAATATAGTAATAATGAAATATAGATACAAAGACTCACCACCTCCAATAGGACTCACTATCCAGAAGGAGGCTCACTACCTACAGATAAAGAAAAGATAAATACAGATCCACTACAAAAGGTTCCACACATCCGCAATTTGATCAGAAGATTGTAGACACTATCAACTCACCGCTTTTAGGAATCTAACACATCAAAGTACTGCTGCCTTGATTCACTCTTACACACTCTCCTTTTGATACTTTTTCACACACTTCACTTGTCTTACAGTTCGCAACATCTTGACTTGATTTTATACCATCTTCAACCCTAGAAGCATTTTCCAAGGTCGTCTATACATCCTTTAATTTACAAATTCAAATTAGGTCCGCTACTGAACATTCCCGCAGTGGGTAAGAATGAGAGAGAACCAATTACACATTTAATTAGGATCCAAACAATATCTTGGATCAATCACACACTTCCTTAATTCGATGCAAATCTTTATGTAACGTGTAGACACCAGGTCGGCCAAACCTAATGAAAACACCAATGATCTTTGTAGTACGCGCATCTCCAACAAGATGATCACATGTGGATCACTCAACATGCTTTGCTAGAAATTTTAACATCTCTTAGAGACCTTCATATACATCCATAGTAATTGCAACAATCTTTATGCATAGAACATTCTTCAATAATCTAACCGAACCAACTAGCAACACACAGGGGCTCTGGAGCAAGTCTTCTGGAGAACCAAATCACAAGCATGTTTTCTATAACATTGAAAACATCAGTATAAGTCATCTCCTAGATCCACAAGACCTAAAATAAAACACCAGAAGACTATGGAGAAAAAACATTTCTCCCAGTCCACAAACAAATAGTTTTGCCAAACCAGTTCACACACTAGTGAACACATCTTCCACTCTCCATCGATCCAGAAGCAAAAACTTAGGATATATTATCCATTGAAGCTCATGAAAAATACCGTAGATCCGAATAGGCATAGGATCAACACAGAAGAAATGTAGAGGACAATGTCGGAGCATACTCAGAACACACACTCAACACTGACTTCATTATTTCTTAATTTTCTCAAAATCACTTGAAAATAACACAACTACACAACCATAAATGTAGATCCATGTACTCTAAACATGTCTACAACATCTCAACTACACAAGTACCATCTGCAATCACACATAACTATGTTGAAATCAATGACAATATTAATGACAACATTAATGACAACATTGATGACAACACCACCAAACACATACATACTTGCAATAATCTCCCCCTTTGTCATTGATGGCAACACATGATGTGAAAAAATATCAAAGACAACATACACATTCTCCTTCTTCTTCTATTATCTTCTCCTTACAAGACTCTCTCTTCCTTTTTAAAAATTTCACATGAATTTCTCTCCCCCTTTGACATCAATGGCAAAGGAAAGTTTTGCATGAAAACACTTTCCAAATAAAGCTTTGATCACTCCCCCTTAGGAGTGTACCCACATCACATTCTGCAACAATGCAACTCTCTAATCACCCTGAGGAGTAGACCACAATCAGTAGTCCAAACCAGAAAAAGAATCTATGAAACCACTGGAGTGATGCAACTCCATGTGCACCTAGTTGAAGGAAGGAGGGGCAGTAACCCATAAATTTACCCTGAGATACTCAAAAGTATCCTTCAGAAGGGACTTAGTGAATATGCCAACAACTTGTTCCTTGGTAGACACATATTCCAGTCTAACTTCATTCTACAATACCTTCTCCCTCAAGAAGTGATACCTGATAGATATGTGCTTTGTCCTAGAATGCATCACTGGATTCTTTGAAATATTTATTGCACTTGTATAGTCACAAAAGATAGAGATAGGCTCATCACACATCACACCTATGTCCTTCAAGGTTTTCTTCATCCAAAGTACATGTGTGCAACATTATGCTACTACAATATACTTAGCTTTTGTGGTGGATAAAGAAACTGAATCATGTTTCTTACTCAACCAAGAGACCAATCTTCCTCCAAGGAAAAATACACCACCACTTGTACTCTTCGGATCATCTACACTACCAGCCCAATCTGCATCAGTGTAGGAATTCAATGTGAAATCAGTATCCTTCAGACACCATAGCCCATAATCTAGAGCTCCCTTAAGATATCTGAATATCCTCTTCATAGCTATAACATGTGCCTCTTTAGGTTCTTCTTGAAATATTGCAACCAAACATACTTTATGCATGATATCCAGTCTAGTAGCAGTAAGATACAATAGTCCACCAATCATAAATTTGTACATGCTCTAATCAACTTTAGAAGATTCACCATCCTTACTCAGCTTAAATCTGGTTACCATAGGGGTATAGACCGGTTTGGAGTCATCCATTCCAAACTTCTTCAGTAATTATTTAACATACTTAGATTGTAAAATGAATATCCCCTTATCAATTTGATTCACCCGAAGACCAAGGAAGAAATTCAACTCACCAATCATAGACATCTCAAACACTTTTTGCATCTCCTCTACAAATTTCTTACACATACCGTCATTTCCACCAAAGATAATATCATCAACATATACCACAACTATCAACATTTTGTTTCTCTCAACATTGAAGTAAATACTTTCATCTATAGATACTTTTCTAGATCCTTGTTGTGTCAAGTATCTATCCAACCTTACATACCAAGCTATAGGAGCCTGTTTAAGTCCATATAGATCCCTTTTCAACTTGCAAACCATGTATGGTTTGTCTGACAGCTGAAATCCTTGCGATTTTCCCATGTATACTTCTTCTTCCAATTCTCTATTCAGAAATGTAGACTTGAAATCCATCTGGTACACTTTGAAGTCTTTATGAGCTAAAAATTCCAAGAACATCCGAATGGCCTCCATTACTTCCACTAGTGTAAACATTTCTTCAAAATCTATTCCTTCAACCTGTGAATAAACTTTGCATACAAGTCTTTATTTCTTACCACTTCACCATCTTCATTTATCTTATACTTTAACACCCATTTTGAACCAATTACATTCTTGTTTACAGGTCTAGGAACCAATTCCAATGTTTGATTCTTCTCTATCTGTTGCAATTCCTCTTTCATTGCATGCTTCACTCACAATCTTGGGTTCTATTTTAGAAAGTAAACAGAAGTTTACCTCAACCACCTTGCTTCTTGTTTTTACACCTTCACTTATGTCTCCAATTATCTATTCCTCCAAATGATTTCTTTGTACATATTTAGGAGTCTTAGGTGTAGGTTATGAAATCTCTTCTTCATCACTTTGTTCTTTCTCTTCCTCTTCTTCTTCTTGTACTTGCCTGCGGATATGATCATTTGGTTCAACTTCACTTATTTCTACTAGTCTATACATGGCTTCATCAACTTTTACATTAGCACTTTCAACTATTTTCCTCAGTCTTTTATTGAAGCATCTATATTCCTTGTTGTTATTTGAATATCTAAGAAAAATTCCTTCATCACATCTAGCATCAAACTTTCCAAGATTCTCATTGCCTCTTTTAATGTAACATCTACTTCCAAACACATTAAGGTATTTAATAGTAGGAGTCTTACCAGTCCATAACACATAAGGAGTCTTAGTGTTGTTACCTTTGATCTGAATTTTGTTAAGAATGTAAACAACAGCTTGGAATGCTTCTCTCCAGTACATATCAGGAACATTTTCTTCTTTCATCATAGTTCTGGCAGCCTCTTGAACAATTCGGTTCTTTCTTTCCACAACTCCATTCTGCGAAGGGGTTCTAGGTGTAGAATAATGTCTCTTTATGCCATTCTCTTCAAAAAATGCATTGAACTCACCAAAAGTGAATTCACCACCTCTACCAAACCTTAGACATTTGATTCTCAGGTTTACCTGATTCTCTACTCTTGCAGTGAACACTTTGAATCTATCAAGAGAATGAGCTTTCTCTCTAAGAAAAGTAACCGATGTCATCCTAGAGTAGTCATCAATCAAGAGAATAAAGTACCTATCACCATTAAGGATTCTTATTCTCATAGGACCACAGGGGTCTATAGGGAACAATTCCAACATTCTGGTAGATGATTCTTTTTCTCCTTTACAACTGATTCTTGTTTGTTTTCCCAACTGACAACTTCTGCAAATTGAATTTGAAGGCTTTGTGATTCTAGGTAGATCTCTAACAACTTCTCTTGAATTAATCCTGATCAGATTGTCAAAATTTACATGTCCCATCCTTCGGTGCCACAACCAACTTTCATTAATCTATGAAACAAAACAGTGACCATCACTACTCTTAAGCTGATAGATGTTTCCATGAGTTCTTCTTCTTGTTGCTATCACAGTTACATATAATTTTCCAATCTCATAAGTGTTATCTCGAAACACAAGCTTAAAGCCTTTGCTACACATTTTTCCAACACTCAAAAGATTATGCCTTAAACCTTTAACATAATAGACATCATCAGTATTATGTTTTCCATCAAAACTAATTGTTCCTTTCCAAACAATCTTAGCACCAAAATCATCTCCAAACATAACTATTCCTCCATCATACTTCTCAAGTTTAGTGAACTTACTTTTATCTCTAGTCATGTGATTTGAACATCCATTGTCAATCACCCATTAGTCTTCATCCTATCTAGCATGAAAAGAAGTCACCAGAGTACCTTCCATCTCATCCTTCTTTCTCTCTAGACCAGATTCCCTTGGACATCTTTCATGATCAACAGATACAACTTTACTTTCTAGGGTTAGAAATAAACATTCATCTTTATCTTCTCCAAAATTAGACTCATCATAAGAAATTACTGCATCTTCTTTAACATAGTACAATTTCTTGAACTTCCCATCCTTTTTGTCTCTGTAGTTATTATTATTATCTTTGTTCTTGGTGTGTGTAACTCTATTTGGACATTTTGAGGCATAATGACCAATATTTCCACAACTAAAACATTTAAAGGGCAACATACCTTTGTATTTACCAGTAAATTTCTTCACTTTCCTTGTGAAGTTTGCTTCCAACTCTTCTGAACTATCATCACTCGATTCATCTCCTATCTTCATTGCTTTAAAGGTTGTTTCAACTTTCTCATTTTCTCTTGCAAATTTTCTCATCTTGAATGCATTCAAGATGCCAAATAGGTTTTCCTTAGTAAATATATTTGGATCATATGATTCTTCAATAGCAGAGACCTTGTCACTATAATTCTCTGGTAGTGTCATCAAGGTCTTCTCAATTATATCTTCATCTAACATGGTACCGCCTTGATTCTTGATCTCATTTTCTACAAGTTCAACTCTCTAATAATATCTTGCAATATCTTCACCCTCTTCCATTCTTAGATTCTCAAATTTGCACTTAGCTGTTAGCTTTCTTGACAATTTTAGTCTATCATTTCCTTCATAAATGTCTTTCAATATTTCCCATACTTCATAAGCAGTGCCTAAAGAAATAAATTTTTTCCTTTTAGTTTTAGATAGAGCATTGAAGATAGCATACCTTGCCTTTTCATTCTCCTCATAAGTAGCAATCTCATCTTGAGAGGAAGGACCAGCGGATGGCATAACATACTTTGACTCTATAGCTTTCTAGGTATTGAAATTGAGGGAGACCAAGTAACCTCTCATTTGCTCTTTCTAGTAATTGTAATCAGCTCCATCAAAAATAGGGATTTGCAACTTGTGTACCATCTGATTTACCTCAACCGGTTAAGCTTTTCACCGAGAAACCATAGGTCTGATACCAATTGTTGAAATGTGCAAGACAACTAAGAGGGGGGGTGAATCAGTTGTATCAAATTAATTTACTTCTAACCTTAACCAATTCCACTTTAAGTCAGTCTGTTATTAAGTGTAAACATGAAATAGAAATAACAAAATGCAAAGACCAAAGACACCAAATTTATTTGGAAAACCCAATGAGAGAAAAACCATGGTGAGAATTAGCTAACAATATAGTAACAATACCAGATACAAAGGCTCACTTCCCAGATACAAAGGTTCACTTCCCAGATACCAAGGCTCATTTCCTACAATAGGACTCACTATTCAGAAGGAGGCTCACTACCTACAGATAAAGAAAAGATAAATATAGATCCACTACAAAATGTTTCACACATTCGTAGCTTGATCAGAAGATTGTAGACACCATCAGCTCACTACTTTCAAGAATCTAACACATCAATGTACTGTTGCCTTGATTCTCTCTCACATGCTCTGCTTTTCACACTTGTTCACACACTTCACTTCCATATCTTACAATTCACAACATCTTGACTTGCTTTTATACCATCTTCAACCCTAGAAGCATTTTCCAAGGTCGGCTATACATCCTTCAGTTTACAAATTTAAATTAGGTCGGCTTGTTGACATTCTCGTGGTGGATAAGAATGAGAGAGGACTAATTACACATTTAATTAGGACCCAAACAACATCTTGGATCAATCACATTCTTTCTTAATTCGATGAAAATATTTATGTAACGTGTAGACACCAAGTTGACCAAACCTAATGAAAAAACCAATGATCTTTGAAGTACGTGAATCTCCAACAAGATGATCACACGTGGATCACCCAACACAATTCTCCAAATATTTTAGCATCTCTTAGAGACGTGCAAATACATCTGCAACAACTGCAACAATCCAACCGAACCAACTAGCAACACACAGGGGCTTTGGAGCAAGTCTTCCGAAGCACCAAATCACAAGAACATTTTCCAAAACACTAAAAACATTAGTATGTCTTATTTTAGATCTGCAAGACCTGAAACAAAACACCAGAAGACTGTGGAGAAAAAACATTTCTCCTAGTCCACAAACAAATAGTTATGCCAAAACTAGTTCACACACGGTGAACACATCTTCCACTCTCCATCGATCTAGAAGTGAAAACTTAGGATATTTTATCCATTGAAGCTCACTAACAATACCACAGATCTGCACAAGCATAGGATCAGTGTAGAAGAAATGCAAAGCACAATACCGGAGCATACTCAAAACACACACTCAACACTACCTTCATTATTTCCTAATTTTCTCAAAAGAACTTGGCAAAAACACAATTACACAACCATAAATGTAGCTCCATCTACTCTAAACAGTTCTACAACATCTCAACTATACAAGTAACATCTGTAATCACATAGAGCTATGTTGAAATTAATGACAACATTAATGACAACACCACCAAACACATCCATACTTGCAAAAAATTTGACTTGTCTTCAAATTTCCTATTAAAGGAATCACCATTTGATCCCATGTAGCAATAGAATTAACAACCAAGTATCTAAATCATTTCAGAGCTTTTCCTTTGAGAGATGTAGGCAACAACCTCATTGCAACATTTTCAATTGTGATATTATGAGCTGCACACAATGTTGCAAAATCTCTGATGTGCTCTACAGTCGTAGTTGTAAGTGTGAATAAGGTAAAAACAAGAGTAATACACTTCTTAATATGACATTATATCAAAGATCAAGAAAATTAAATCAATTTAAAACAATAATATACTGAAATCGTCATATTGCTCTTTATCTCCAAAGATTTATTAAATCACCGTGGCTCTCAGATCGTGTGAGCACGATGATTGTTAAAATGACAAATTAGAGAACGCGAAGGATGCTGATAATATGTATATGATCAAAAGAAACTAATGCAATATGGATTGAATTGAAAATTTATAAATGTAGCTACAAGAGGCAGCCATGATTGTAAAAGCTTGAATGCTGGATGCTGGATGCTTGAATTCCTGCAGAGTAAGAGTGCATAAATTAGATAAAGTGGGATCCTTTTCTTGGTTGAATGAGGCTTTATTTATAGATTTCCTGGCTATAGAAATGCATAGGGATGGCAAAGAGAGGCTTGTATCAATCTGGAGGATTGAATGGTGAAAGATGGAGGAGATTGAGAGAATTTTGGAGATTTTCTCTACCCATGAAAACACTAGGCAAGAGGAGGAAAGATTGATGGAGGAGGATTGAGAGATAAATTTGCAATTTGTTTCCAATTCTTCCCGTGAAGTTTCAATCAATTAATTTTGATGTGATTTTGACATAAATTAGACATAGGATATCTAATTTGATTTGAGAAATATAGAAGAATATTCCTTATGCCTTTATTTAAATATTTTTGATTTATTTAAATTAGAAAAAGAGGGATAAATAATTTAATAAAACGAACTATAGAAGTTGTTTATTAAATTAAATAGAAGAATATGGCAATTAATCAATAAAGTGTTTAATCTTAATTTAATTAATTTAAGATTGATGTGATAGAATAAAATAGGGATTTTATAATTAAATCAAAGAAAGTATTTAATTTTGTTTATTTAATTAAGATGAGATAATAGACAAATTAGAAGAATTAATGTGAACTATATAAATAAATATTTCTATTTATTCAAACAGTAGAGGAAATTAGGATAATTAATCAAATAATTTGTATTTAATTAATCGGATTCTCTAGACCATTTTTAGGTGTATACAATTTGCCCCTCTTCGAAGTGATGTGTTTATGCATTGCTTCGAAGAAATTTTTTGTTGCTACTACGAGGATCGATAATAAAAATTCAGTGTGCCCCAAACATGCCCCAGATATAGATTTTCAGATGATTGCCGATAATATGCCCCCTCGAGAGATAAATTAATGATTTGATGATATTTTAGAATTTTAGAATTTTCATGATGATTTGATGATGATTTGATGAATAAATAATTCATCTCCTGAAAATGATGAAGAAAATATAGCCCGCAGATGACTTTTAATTAATTTCATGGATAAAATTAATCAATATACAATTAAATTCCACAAAAATCCCTTTTCAAAAGTTATATAAGGTTCAAAATGTCATTTTCAAAGTCATTTGTACATTGTGACTTTCAACCTTTAGTGATAGAGAATTTTGAGCCAGTTGGAGCAAGATGCCAATCCCTTACCGCACTCACCATTTCAAGCGCGTGCGACATCACCGGCGGCCAACCGTAGACGGACCTCTGGTATGTCCCCATAATCCTCCTTGTTTTTTGTGTATTTTTGTTTTTTATGCTTTTTTATGCTTTTAGCATCTTTTCCCTAGTTTAGAACATCCAAGTTGTGTTGTAGCTCTTTGCACTCCAGTGTAGTGCTTCCATTATCTGTTTTAGCGCTTGCATTATTTTCTCAAGGGCTTCCGTAGGATAGTTTAGTGCTTTCATGATGTAGGGCTTAGGTAGTTAGTGTTAGCGCATTGATGTCGGATTTTAGCGCCTAAAATGTTCCAGCACTTTGATTTGGTAAAATAGCGCATCCATGGTTTGTTGTAGTGCTTCTGGTAAAGTGGTGCTTTGATGGACTATTTTAGCACTTCGATGTGGTAAAACAATGCTCAGGGTGAAGTAGCACTTCAGATGTCTGTTATAGCGCATCGGAGTGCTGAAGTAGCACCTAGGATAAAATAGCGCTTTGGGTGCCTATTTTAGCGCATCCGATTGATAAAGTAGTGCTTTTGAGATTTAGCGCTTTGGATGCCTATTTTAGCACATCCATGTTAGAATTGTAGATATTGACTTAGTTAACTTTGATTTCATTTATTCTGATCATGTCCATTCTTCAGATTGGTATGATTGATTAATCCAAATTTTTGATGTTTGATTCTGTTTGATTCAAATAAGACTTACTCTCATGATAGGCGAGGAAATGATTCATATATGATAAACCTCATGATAGGTGAGATTAGATAATGTTTGATGAACCTCATGATAGGTGAGGTTTGTTGATGTTTGTTCCTGAATTTTGATCAAAAATTCATACCAAAGTTTGATTAGACTTGATAGTAGAATGACTTTTGATTTCTTGACATAGTGCACTGATTGTAGATTTTTTATTGGGATGATAGGAGGATCTGGGTACTCTCTAGATGCGAGAACGATTTCCTTGGACCACCAATTTTGTTGGTGTAATTAAATATTTTGTACCTTGTCCTAGGTCATAATTACACCGTAGTTAAGTTTACTTAGGGACCACATAGGAGTTGTTGGAGAATTTCCACCTTTGGTGGACTTATCATGTTATCACTCTATCACCTCCACCTTTCATGGACATATCATGTGATTAGGGTTCCACCTTTTGTGGTAGATCCACTATTTGTGGTGGTTATCACATTATCACCTTTCCACTTTAGGTGGAGTGATAGCTTTTCATTGTTGTCTCATGTAATAAGATTACGACACTTGTCATAATCTTATGCACTCCTATGTTCTCACCTTGGCTATATAACCAAGGGGTCTCTACTACATTTGTACACATATTGAATCATATCATTGACATTGAATACTGTTTATTCTTGTCATATTATTTTCTCTCTTCTTTGTGCTTTCTATTTGGTCCATAGATCTTGGCATCCATAGCCAATTCTAACATGGTATCAGATCATGTTTGATTCTAATAGATTTGATACCTCATCTGACACTAGATGAGATTCAGGTCATAGGTCGATGCGGCCTTACAAGTTTGCTTGACATGCCCCAGATTATGATTAATTAAGGTCTTCTTACTACTTTGGCTGAGAGGTGGCACAATGACCATAACACCTTTCACTTACCCACTGGTGAGATGACGGTCACACTCGAGGATGTGTGGCGGATTTTGCGGATTCTGTTCATGGGGGAGATTGTAGTATATGATTCTCATGAGGCTGGTGGGAGAGATGCTCTCCGCAGAGTTTTTCAGGATCAGCACATTGCAGGTCCGAGTGTTCGATGGAGGATGATTGCTGATGCATACACTTCACTACCAGCAGTGCTTGCTGGATTCATTGGAGGTTTCCTTTGCCTTGATCGCTGGTCAAAGGGATTCTCTGTGGGTTGGGGCCGGATTCTAGAGAGCATGGTTGTACATGGTATGAGATACGCATGGGGGATGTGTATGCTGGCACATCTCTACCATGACCTTCATTCAGTGGTGTATTTGGGGGTATAGAGTTTATTAGCAGGGATGACCCTGTTACATGTGTGGGCATGGGAGCATTTTTCCATTGCTCGACCATTTCTAGTTTTGGATAGATTGGAAGGCAGACCATATATGTTTCGGTACAGAGGTAGATTTACCCAGGCTTGGATGGGTAAGTTGGAGCATTGGAGATGATTTTTTGATGATACAGAGAGTGTTATTTGGCAGCCGTACTTAGACTATGAGTAGTGGGAAAAGGATGACACCATGCTTGGTTAACTTTGTGATTCGATTTACCTGATTGGTAGGACACCTTTTGTCTTGGAGAGACTTTTGTTATGGTGGGTGTATAGACAGTACAACATCATTCAGTGCATACCACAAGGGGTAGCCCACTATTCCAGGTGATGGAGTGATATACCTGATTGAGGACCATGCCTATCATATGAGACTATTGTAGAGGGCTACAAGGAATTGCAGCCATCTGCCTGGGATATGCATAGGGATATTGCCGAGGCACCTGTGACAAAGGAGTACGCTGTATTTTTGGCATTGATTCCACATCTTTGCATCACCATTCCAGATGAACCAACACCGTTACCTATTGAGTAGGATGCTGCCGAGGGTTCAAAAGATAGTGGGGGTGATACTACATCAGGTAGGAGTACTGAGAGTAGCAACGGTGATAGTAGCAGTGGGGATGATAGTGATGGTGGTAGTGGAGGTGGCAAAGGGGCTGGACCAGTCAGTGTTGGTCCTTCATCTAGTAGGCCTCGCAAGAGGTGAGCAGTGGCAGTACCATCAGTTGATTACCAAAGACAGATTGCAGGTCTCCAGACATAGGTATAGACGCTGCAGGGACAGTTGGTACAGGCTCGGGGTTTGCTAGTTTAGACATAGACTTAGATGCAAACCTAGGCTTAGGCCCATGCATAGGCACTAGCGCAGGTATAGGGACAGTTGGCCGCTGTTCAGACTCAGGTTGCCACCTTGACAACCGAGCGAGACAGTGCCCGACAGATTGCCGAGAGGGCACAAGAGATGGTTGAGACACTCCAGAGAGTAGCCGATGGTACCTCAATGGCAAAGTATATGAGAGAGGTTCTTCGAGCTAGCTGAGAGGCAAAGTTCTATAGCGGTAGATACCATGATGCAGTGCCTACTGATCGCAGAGTCAGTTATGCCCCGTCGAGATCCAGTCGGACTCGCACTCGAAAAATCAGTGAGGGTGTGACACAGCCTCCTCAAGGAGATCCCAGAGATCTTGGTCCTTCTGGGGGTGGCAGTGGTATTGGTCCCGTTGGGTCCACACATTCTGGTAGTAGCAGATCATAGATGCTATTGTGATTTCGAGATTTTCTTTTTGAGACATGATGTATATTTTGAGTTAGCTCATTTTTGGATGATGTATCTTTTTTTTAGACTTCATTCTATACTTGAAATTGTTGATATATATACGAAATGCGGTTGATTTGATCTCATGATGGTTTATGATTTCTAAGTGATGGATGCATTT
The DNA here is from genome assembly GCA_007115665.2 of Sequoiadendron giganteum. NCBI lineage: Eukaryota > Viridiplantae > Streptophyta > Pinopsida > Cupressales > Cupressaceae > Sequoiadendron > Sequoiadendron giganteum. Next base: position 3,609,410 of record CM021107.1, on the reverse strand, counting down.
ATTATGTGATGATGTATCTTTATGATGTTCTCTATGAATGCTTTTATTTCAATGTGATGATGCTATAATAAATGAATAATAATGATGATAAAAATGATGGAAATAAATATGCAGACTATATGATATTTGGATGTATGATGTAATGTATGAATTTCTAAATGATGATCTATGATGTATGAATAATAATGATATGACTTGTATTTATTTCAAATGTGATGAAATGTATGGATGGATGGTAAATGATTTTTATTTTAAATGTGATAATGATAATAAAATGATGATCTTATGATGTATGGGTTTAAAATTTGATCAAATGCATATGATGTTGATAGATGATAATGTAATGAATGTTTATGGTAAAATGAACATGATGTATTTATTTATGATTTGATGTGAAAAATAATGATACGATTAAATGCATAATTTATTTGACGTAAAATGCATGAATGATGAAATGAGGAAAACTTAATGATGAGATGATGAATTCTACATGTTTTTGATGATTTTGATTTATGTCAAGTATACTCAATTCTATTTGTGGAAAAGATAATCATTAATTGGAATCCCTTATGCAACAAATATCTGCAGATAATGAATTTATGATGAATGTAGTCTAATTTTAACACGTAACTATATGCAAACCATTGTCATTTTAACAGTACTTTGTATTTGGTATCATCATGGAGCTTTTATTGGATGTTGAAAGTGAGTACAAGCATTAATGGTATGTGTTAGACCAATGACGACTTGAGTACTTCTTTCATGATTTTTGATATTGCAAGCGAACACAAGCATCTAGGTATAATTGAACCGAGATGACCTGAGCATCCATTGCATAAATAGGCAGTGATTAATCATTTTAATGTGTGAATTTTGAATAACATCGGTGATACATTTGCATAGCACATCCCTCGACAATTCATACATTCATATGATTAACTTACAGACAACAGACAATAAAAATATCACTCTTCTTCCTTGTATCTCTAGTGCAATACATCATTGAGTTACTCCAAAGAAATGATAATATTAATAAAAAATACAACTTATCCACCTTTTACTTAGAGTGTTTCAAATCATTATTCAGATTAGATCATCCATCTTGACTTTTTTTTTGATGTTTTTGTGATTTTTGAGATTTTAACCAAAGACCTAACCTACTAACTTATCCTAAGGGTCTCGGGGGCGGATCAAAGATTAGCCTTGCCTACGTTACACACGTAGAAACCACGTAGTTTGACTAACATAGACTCATGATTTTGGTTTTACTTTTCTAGACTGAATTTTTGACATGTTTTTGGAGTTTCTGATTTGATACAGATGTTTGATGCTTTTCTGATGGTGATTGATGTTCCGTTTTGAAGTTTGTTTGTTTTTTTTTCCTGTCGTACTGTTGCTTTCCCTTTTGGTGAGATTGATGTTTTTGTTGCCCCCAATGATATCCTAATGTTGCCCCCAAGCTATTGGAGTGAGACTTGACTATGTGAAATGATTTGATAATGGATGCAATGATGGCAAGACTAATGACATGATATGAAATGGTAATGACTGCTAGATTAAATGATCCCGATATGTATCAAAATAGATGGGAAAGCTGATTTAGAATCACATATGATGCCTATTTCCAAGTTTTCACCATATGTTTTGATTACACTCCTTGTTTTGTATATTTTTCTCATTTTTTTTTTGTATTTTCTATTGCCAAGATGCCTGTTTGCCAGGTTTTCATCAAGGAAACCATTTTTCAGAAGTTTGATCCATGCACTAGGAATTCAGGTGTAGAACTTTCTGAGATGGATATTGTTGATAGGTTCAATAAACAAATCCCCTTCTGACGTTGATAGTTGATAAGCCCCTGATCCGTATACTGATATGATGACAAAAGGTCCTAGCCAATTAGGCTCAAATTTCCCTTTCTTTTCCTTGTCCTATTGATTTCTTGGGTTTTCCTTTAGTACCAAATCACCAAATTGAAAAATCTTGGGTTTTACCCTATGATTGTAACTCCTTGATATTCACTATTGATATGCTGTGAGATGATTAACAACTTGTTGACGATGCTCATCTAAAAATTCTAGTTCTTGCAGTCTGGATACCCTATAGTCTTCATCTGAAATGATTCCTCTGAGTGATACATGAAGTGATGGAATCTCAACTTCAATAGGTAATATGGCCTCTAATCCATACACCAAGGCGTATGGTGTTGCTCCTGTTGGTGTTCTGATTCTAGTTCTGTAGGCCCACAATGCAGGATTGAGTTGAACATGCCAATCACATCAAACATCGTTTACCATCTTCTTGAGGATTTTTAGAATTGTTTTATTAGAGGCCTCTGCTTGGCCATTTCCTTGTGGATAGTACAGTGTTGAAAAATGATGTTGGATATGGAACTTTTCACACAATTCTTGAACATCTTGATTTTTGAAAGGCCGTCCATTATCAGTGATAATAGATTGAGGAATGCCATATGACATATTATATAGTTCAAGATGAAGGATGAGATCTGCTTCCTTGTGATCATTGTAAGGGGCACTGCTTCTATCCATTTTGTGAAATATTCTGTAGCTGTTATAATGAACTTGTGTCCATTGGATGAAGAGGGATTTATTTTTCCTACTAGATCCAGGCCCCATTGACAAAAAGGCCATGCTGATGTGAAGGGATGTAGTTCTTGTGTTGGTGCATGAATTAGATTACTGTGAATCTGACACTTTTGACATTTCTTTATAAACCGATAAGATTCTTTCTCCATACATGGCCAATAATATCCTAAACGGAGGAGTTTCTTAGCTAGAGTTATCCCACTTGAATGAATTCCACAAATAACCTCATGAACTTCACATAGGGCTGTCTCAGATTCTTTGTGTTCTAAACATTGGAGTAAGGTACCATCAAGACCTTGACGATATAGGATGTTAGCAATTAAAGTATGTCGGGAGGATTGGCAGATAAAATTACGTTTTTGGTTCCTGGAAAGATAGGGAGGAAGGATATTGTCTTTCAGGTACGCATAGGTTTTTTCATAGATGGAGGTTTCAATGGTCTCTATATGGCATATGGTATTGGATTTCGAATTATTGTGAGAAGGACATGGTACTTGTTCCACCATAAACTCATAACAACCTCATTTCTCTAACAATTGTAATAGTGAAGCAATTGTGGCCATGGCATCTGCAACTTTGTTCTCCACCCTTGGAATGTGATCAAATTTGATATTGACAAAAAACTGCTTTAGATCATCTATTTGTTGTTTGTAAGGCATCAAATTTTCATCCTTGGTCTAATACTCATCATTTAATTGATTAATGACTAGTTGAGAGTCTCCATATACTTGTAGGTCTATGATTCTCCATTCAATTGCTATCTTGAACCCAATAATCAATGCTTCATATTCTACCACATTATTTGTACATTGAAACATTAGTCTATATGATTTTGAAATGGTGTGTCCCTGGGGATTGATGAACAAAATCCCTGCTCTAGATCCATGCCATGTGTATGATCCATCAAAATATAATATCCATTGTTGTGGCATCACTGTCAGAATATCTGCATCTGGAAACTCCATGGTCATGGGTCGGTCATTTGGTAATGGAGCCTCTGCCAATTGTTCGGTGATTTCTTGACCTTGATGGCTTTTCTATCCACATATTGAATATCAAATTCACTTAATAGCATGACCCACTTGGCTAGTCTACCTATTAAGGCAGCTTTACTGAGTAAATATTTTAAGGGGTCGATCTTTGCTATTAAACTGATTGTATGGGTCAACATATAATGTCTCAGCTATTGAGTAGCAAACACCACGCCAAACATGATTTCTCTATGAAAGTGTAGTTTATTTCATAACCATTTAATGTCTTGCTGATATAGTAGATGGCGTGTTCCTTTCCTTCATAGTCTTCTTGTGCCAATAATGCTCCTAAAGATATATTTGTTATTGCAATGTACAATATCAAAGGCCTTCCTTTGGTTGGTGGCATGAGAGTAGGCGGCGACATGAGATATTGTTTTATCTGATCAAACGTTGTCTCACACCCCTCATCCCACTTGAAAACTACATTTTTATGCAAAAGGTGATTAAAAGGATGACTCTTGTCCACCAGCTGGGAGATAAATCTTTTGATCGATTGGAGCCTTCCCTATAGTGATCTGAGTTGACTGATATTTCTAGGAGGCGACATTTTCATTATTACATTGACTTTCATTTGATCCACTTCAATGCCCTTTTATAAGACAATGTACCCCAATAGTTTCACTGATGTGACCCCAAAGACACACTTCTTGGGTTTTAACCTGACATTGAATTTCTCTAGCCGTGTGAATATTTTGCTCAGAATATGTAGATGTCCTTCCCTTGTACAAGATTTTTCCAAAATATCATCCCAATAATCCTCCATGAAGGTGTGCATCATATCATGAAAGATTGTTGTCATTGCTCTTTGATAGGTGGCTCTTGCATTTTTCAGACCAAATGGCATGACGTTCCAACAGAAGGTTCCCCATGGACATGTAAAAGCCATCTTTTCATGATCTTCTGGAGCTATTTTAATTTGATTATATCCTGAAAAACCATCCATGATTGACAACATGGCATGCCCTGCTGTCAAGTCCACAATGATGTCTATATTTGGTAATGGAAAATCATCCTTTGAGCATGCTTTATTTAGGTCTCTGAAATCCATACATATTCTGATGCTATTGTCTGGCTTTGAAATAGGTAAAATGTCTGATATCCACTCGGCGTAGTCTATTGACCTTATGAATCCTGCATCCAACAATTTATTTAAGTCAATTTTTACCATTAATGCAATATGAGGATGCATTTTTCTTAATTTTTGCTTCACAGGCTTGATTCCTGCAGGAAAAGAAAAATGATGCATGAGTAGATTTGGATCCAAGCCTGGCATATCAGAATATGACCAAGCAAAGTTGATGCTTCTTTCTGAAAAGAACTTGATGAATTTTGGTCTCTCTTGATCTGTCATGGATTCTGCCAAATATAGGATTTTTGCTTTTTCTTCAGTGCCGATGTTAATAGACTGTGTTGGTTCTACCAGGATTGATGATCACTCATGATAATTTTCTGGAAGAGTGTCAAATCTCCCATCTTTCAGTGCCTCGGAGAGGTTTTTACCATTAGAGACGTTCTTTATTTTAAATTTTTCTAGATCTAGTGCTGCCATAGAATGGTTTTCACCATTAGATCTATTTTCCCTATTTTCACTTTTGCAATTGGAAGATTTGACACCCTCCTGCCGATTCGTGTTGTTATGAGTATTACAGATAGAACTTGTACCAGGTTTGTCATGACACAGGAAATTCACGATGACATTATCATCTGCAAATATTGGTACAGTCAGCGGTTCAACAGGTTCCCAATCAATCAGTTCTGGATGGATTGAAGGCATGAGGTCATCAGAATCATTTAGGTTGATGGATGTAAGGGTTTGGACAACCATTTCATCATAGTTGTTAATTGGAATATCAAGGTCAATGATGGTACCTTCTTCAAGATCGTCTAGTTCAATCGAGGTCTGTTCGTCCCCACTTGAGTCATCAATATTTAGTGATCCTGCTAGGAATGGTCTAGACCCAGAACCTTGTCCCTCCTCACGTGTAGGTGCATATTTTTGGATTACATCAAATTGAATATCGGTGAAAGATATATCCGAACATAGATCCCACTCATATTCATTTGAATCTATTTCAGAGCTATCTCTAAGCTGAAGGATTCTTTCTACAACCTTCCTTGTCAGTTCCTATTTTTCTTCTTCAGAGTATCCCAGTCCTGTCTTGTCTTTTGATTGGAGAGTGAGGGGCTGAATAGGTTCAATTATTCCTTCCTTTCTTAAACCAACAGGTCCTTGTCCCTCATAACCCATTTTTCTAGGATAGCTTTCCCTTTGCCATATTTGTCTGTATTGATATTGACATTCTTGATACTACTATTTGATGTTGATGGTTCTTCATCCTTGTATAACCAATCAAGGATTGCTTTATTGTCTGATTCATCCTCTATGGTACCGACTTTTACAAACCTTTCGTCTAGAGCTGTGACAGGTAGTGATGTTTGATGTTTGATCATTGATGGTTGGCCATATGTCTTAGGAGATGGTATTAACTATGAAAGATTAAGTGATTGCTCCATAAAATATTGCCCCATTCCCTTGTCTGTCAACTGGACCTGCTCTTGAGATTTCTATGATGAAGAAGTTTGGGGATCTGAATTTTCTGTTACTTGAGTGTCAACAAGATTTTTATCTTTTTCCTTATCCTTCTTGTCTACCCATTTGGTGATGATATTTGGATGTTTTTCTTCATTTGATGACTTTGAACTAGATGCTTCCCGATTGTGAGGTACAAAGGTATCTTGAGAGTTCCTAAGTGTGTCACAATGTTGAGGATGGTTATAATCAGTAGATACAATCACCTCCTATCCATTTATAGGGAACTTTAAGCATTGGTGATATGTGGAAGGTACTACCTGTATTTCATGGATCTAGGGACGTCCTAAGAGTATGTTGTAAGTTAACTCTTTTTCCAGTACTTGACATGCTATGTTTTTCATCATTGGTCCCACTTGAATTGGTAACACAATTAGTCCCTTTGAAGATATTTCTTCCTCATCATACGCTTTTATAGTCATTTTCCTTTGGGCATCAATAGCATCATCGGAATACCCTAGTGCACGAATTAACTTTAGAGTGCAAATGTTCAAATCAGCTCCCCCATCTATTAAGACTCTTTTGACACGATGATTGTGGATCAAGACTTTGATATGGAGTGCGGTATTATGGGGATGGTTTAGTGAGACATCATCCTGTTCAGAGAATGATAAACAATGCGGGGTAGTCAAATTCCCCACCATAGCTTGGAACTGGCAAACATCTAGATTCTTTGGTACCGTAGTGGCAACTAGTGCTTGTTCTAGAACCTCTTTATGTGATGGTGATAGTTTAAGGAGTTCTAGTATCGATATCTGTGCATGAATGTTTTTTAGTTGATCGACAATGTCATAATGAGATGGAGGTGGAACTGCATGTTTAGACCCAACTCCCTTTAACACCACCTTGGATTGCCCCCTAGTCATTACATTTGCTGGTTGATAGTCTTGATGGTCTCTAATTTTTAAGACGTTGATTTGATTTTCAGAGTTTTGTAGGCTTGGGAGCAAATCCAAAGGGGTAGTGTTGTTGGTTTTGGGTTCGTAAATGTTATGACTAACTATATGATCACTCTCTACTTCAGAAAGACAAAGGATTTTTTTGTCATAGACATGATTGATGTTCTTACCTTTGTTGTTCATAGAGGATGATGCTCCCTTGTCATAGTTTGGCAAAGGGTCCTTGAAGGCTAAATGATCATTATTGTTTTGAGGTCCCCCCACATATATTTTTTTGTTGTCGATCAGATCTTGTACTGCGTGTTTCAAATCCATACAATCGTTGGTTTTGTGACCTTTTTTGTTATGGAAATTGCAGTAATCTACGTCATTCCAACATGGTGGTTTGACCTTTGGATCCCAGAACCTGGCTTCCCATGTAGTGATAAGGTCACTGGTGATTAATTCTTTCATTGCTAATTCTATCGTTTGGCCAAAAGGTGTGAACCTACGCCGATTTGATGGTTTTTGATATGACTGTCTTTTTACGATCTCGTTGCTTTGTATGACATTTGACTTGACAATTTGATCATTGTTTTGATTCTTTGATGTAGACACTGTCAAGTTAAAAACTGGTTTGACATTTTGGGAATCATTTGTTATTTCATTGGTAGTCATGTTTTGATTCTTTTTCCAAAATCTTGGCTTATCACTGCTTGAGTATTGATTGGAGGAGTTATTTGTGTTATTTTTTTTATCGTTGAAATGATTGATAACTCCTCTTTTGACTATCGCTTCTTCAATTTTAAGACCATTTTCTATTACTTTTTCGAATGTGGGAGGACATTGTAATTCAAGTCTATAACTCATTTCCTCCATCAAGTTGTCAATGAACAACTCCATCTGTTCTTCCTCAGGAATGGATCGAGGATATCTAGTGAACAGTCATCGCCATCTTTGTGGAAAAGACAAGAACGTCTCCCCTTTGTTTTGTTTTAGGTTATAAAGATCCTTTATTGTAACATCGTGTTGGATGTTAAAAGAATACTGGGAGATGAACTTGTTGACAAGTTCCTCAAAAGTCCTGATACCTGGTTGTAATTTTGAAAACCATTCCATACATGCACCTCCCAAGCTTCTTGGGAATAATCTCATTAAGTGAGTTTCCCCTTGGGAAAACTCAAGGCTCATTGTTTTGAATTCCCAGATATGATCGATTGGATCCGTTCTTCCATTGTACTTGTCGTACTTTGGGAATTCACAGTGTCTAGGAAAAGGTATCAGGCCGACTATTGTGTCGAAAGAATAAGGACAAATGTCCTTTATCGCATACCTTTTGGTACTCCCTTTCGTCATATCCTGTATTTGTTGTTGTGACATATTCATTTGGGACGTTAAAGCAACAACTAGATCTATTGATTGGGTGGGTTGCAGTATTTCAATCTCACTTGTTTCAGGTGCTTCCTTCAGACAATTTACATCGAAGTCCTTGGGAAGTTTAGCCCCTAATTCAGCCAACATCAAAAGATATTTCTCCATGTCTTGTTCTAAAATCTTTTCCATAAATTTATGGAATTTGGGATCTTGTTGGGCTGTTTGAATATCCTCTGGAGTTATTTTTCTTTTTATCATTTTGGTGTAGACTGTTCCAAGGATTTTCTTCTGCCATTTTTTGGGATGTTTCAAGTTCTTGCTTTGAGAGTTTCCGTTTTTGGGACCTAGTGAAGATTGGCATACAAATTTTTGCTCTTTCTTTCAAAATGTTGATCTTCTATGCTGGAAAAATGTCAATTGAATTTTTAACAAAATCGAATAAGATGACTGATCTTATTGATAAGACTATGTTAAAAATTTGATTACTATACTTGGTTTCGTGATAAAGGATGATGATATCCTGTCGATGAAACTTTAGTGTAGTAATTGATTGTGTATTTGATTTTGACACTTCTGATTTGCAAGATCTTGTTTCAGTTAATAGGATTTGGAAATTTGTATAAACCTATCTGATTTCGGTTTCGAGATAGTGATTTTGATAAAAAGAAACTTGTGTTCTGGTAAAGATTATGGATAAATGATAGATTGACTAACTGGTACGATTTTTGAACTCTTTGTTTTGAAAGCGCTAAAATAGAGTACAGAGGTGCTATTTCACAGAAGTGCTAGAACAGAGTCCCGAAGTGCTGAAACAGGCGATGGAAGTGCTATCTTTACAAATGCACTGAAATAGTGCTTGAAAGCGCTAAAGAAAGTGATGGAAGCGCTATCTTGACCGATGTGCTAAAACAATGCTCGAAAGCGTTGAAAAATATGATGAAAGTGCTAAAATAAAGATTGTAAGTGCTAAAACAATGCTAAGAATCGTTGCTTTATGAAAGCGCTAAAACAGTGACTCGAAGCGCTGAAACAGGTTTCCAGAGTGCTAAAAATAGGACTTTTAAGACTCTCTATTGTAAAATTTGATCTGGCCTTGTGGCATACTCTATCATGGGTTGTGGAAAATAAGACTGACGTATGCGTTCACTATGGTTGTGATACTGTGTGAGAGCTCTCATTTGGAAGAAGGCTCGTGAATAGAGTGGCTCTACAACATAATCAAGAGTGTGACCCCTAGAAAAATCATGATATCTATGGATGAAGGTTCTATGTTGCAAAAAGATTTTTTGATTCTGATATAGAAAACACCTTCTTAAATTATCCTGATAACTGAGAGGTTTCTTGGGTTTGGTAATTTTGATTGTTCTCTTGACAAATGTGGTGGACTTCCACTTTCGAATCATGAACTTCTTGATCTGATTTGACTTGTTGTTTTCAGGATGATCTTCAATATGATTTTAATAAATTTTGTGAAAACACAACAAGCAATTGTGAGATAATAGTTTTAAATTGAATAGATCGTGTATGTTCAAGAACCACGAATGGTCTTTATTGATTTTCACAGGTTGCTTTGACAAAAGTACACAAATCAGACAGACTCACACTTAAGGACAAATAGGTCATCATTATACTCACAACCCACATCTTGAAATTGGGTTGACGCACACAACCGTGTCACCCCCTAGAGGGTTCCCGTGTTTTTGTCATTTCTAGGTGCGTACTCAGAGTTGGATTTCTCATCCTCTGAGCAAACAGTCCTTGGAAATTATATGGTGAGTGTCTTGGGGGTAGATTCTTCCCTCCCCTTGCACCGTGAGTATGACAATGTTTGGATACTGACTTAGCGAGATACTACTCTATGGTTCGTAGATAGGGCTTCCGTGCGGTGCGGCAATTGATAAACTCCCTCAGGAGACCTCCCAATCTTTAGAACAAAGATTTTGGGGATGGTTATCTTGCTCACTATCGTCAAGTTGGACTTTCATCAACAACTTGCATTTTGATTATAGTGGGTTGGAATCCTTAGCTTTAGGCATTCCCACTTAGGTCGTTCCCGTAGGGTGAGTACTTTTTCCCACTACGGTAGGCCTTCTAAAGGATTTAATAAAGCGTAAATAGCATGAAATAAAGATGAATCTAGCGCTTTGATCACCCAGTTAAGGGGAGAGCATTACCATGGTCACCACACAAGCACAACATATAAGTTGTTTTTTTTTTAAGCCCAAAAAGACAATTTTCTAATCTATGTGAAGATTTTGCTTCACAATAATCATGATGTTCTTTTTAACCGATACTATAAAAATTGTGATGACTACCCTAGGATTGATAAATTTGCTTTAAGAAAAACATAAAGTGGCTATCCTAGGATTGATACATTTTAAAAACCAGAAGTGACTATCCTAGGATTGATAAATTTTTAGAAACTAGAAGTGGCTACCCTAGGATTGATAAATTTTAGTCCAAGTGTGAAAAAAATTAAAATTTGGCTGCGGTCGCGTCGGATCTAGAATGAATTTACAAAAATGCTAAAATAGTCCACCGAAGCACTATAACTTTTACCTGATGCGCTAAAATCGAAAGCACTGAAACAAAGCACCAAAGCGCCAGATTTGGCCATGGAAGCGCTAAATCAACTTTTCTGGAAATGGATCACTGATGCAACGAAATAGGTCATGGAAGTGCTAGAGTTAAAAGCGCTGAAAGTTTTGACAGATGCACTTTAGTATCACGGAAGTGCCGAAAAAGAGCACAAAAGCGCTATAGTTTTCCACGTATGCGCTGTAGTTTTTGATGAAAGCAATAAACAAAACACACTGGAAACTTGCACGACACTTTTCAGAAAAATTGATAAAAATATGGGGTTATGCCCCACGGTGGGTGCCAAATTGTAAGTGTGAATAATTATCTGGTTACCATAGGGGTATAGACCGGTTTGGAGTCATCCATTCCAAACTTCTTCAATAATTATTTAACATACTTAGATTGTAAAATGAATATCCCCTTATCAATTTGATTCACTTGAAGAACAAGGAAGAAATTCAACTCACGAATCATAGACATCTCAAACACTTTTTCCATCTCCTCTACAAATTTCTTACACATACCTTCATTTCCACCAAAGATAATATCATCAACATATACCACAACTATCAACATTTTGTTTCTCTCAACTTTAAAGTAAATACTTTTATCTGTAGATCCTTTTCTAAATCCTTGTCGTGTCAAGTATCTATCCAACCTTGCATACCAAGCTCTAGGAGCCTACTTAATTCCATATAGATCCCTTTTCAACTTGCAACCCATGTTCGGTTTGTCTGACAACTGAAATCCTTGTGATTGTTCCATGTATACTTCTTCTTCCAATTCTCTATTCAAAAATGCAGACTTGACATCCATCTGCTACACTTTGAAGTATTTATGAGCTGAAAATTCTAAGAACATCCGAATGGCCTCCATTATTGCCACTGGTGTAAACATTTCTTCAAAATCTATTCCTTCAACCTGTGAATAACCTTTGCATATAAGTCTTTATTTCTTACCAATTCACCATCTTCATTCAACTTATTCTTGAACACCCATTTTGAACCAATTACATTCTTGTTTACAGGTCTAGGAACCAATTCCCATGTTTGATTCTTCTCTATCTGTTGCAATTACTCTTACATTGCTCTAACCTAACTCTCATCATTGCATGCTTCACTCACAGTCTTGGGTTCTATTTTAGAAAGTAAACACAAGTTTACCTCAACCACCTTGCTTCTTTTTTTTACACCTTCACTTATGTCTCCAATTATCTATTCCTCCAAATGATTTCTTTGTACATATTTAGGAGTCGTAGGTGTAGGTTATGAAATCTCTTCTTCATCACTTTGTTCTTTCTCTTCCTCTTCTTCTTCTTGTACTTTCCCGCGGATATGATCATTTGGTTCAACTTCACTTATTTCTACTAGTCTATACATGGCTTCATTAACTTTTACATTAGCAATTTCAACTATTTTCCTTAGTCTTTTATTGAAGCATCTATATTACTTGTTGTTATTTGAATATCCAAGAAAAATTCCTTCATCACATCTAGCATCAAACTTTCCAAGATTCTCATCGTCTCTTTTAATGTAACATCTACTTCCAAACACATTAAGGTATTTAATAGTAGGAGTCTTACAAGTCCATAACTCATAAGGAGTCTTAGTGTTGTTACCTCTGATCTGAATTTTGATAAGAATGTAAACAACAGCTTGGAATGCTTCTCTCTAGTACACATCAGGAACATTTTCTTCTTTCATCATAGTTATGGTAGCCTCTTGAACAATTCGGTTCTTTCTTTCCACAACTCCATTCTGCGGAGGGGTTCTAGGTGTAGAATAATGTCTCTTTATGCCATTCTCTTCAAAAAATACATTGAACTCACCAAAAGTGAATTCACCACCTCTATCAGACCTTAGACATTTGATTCTCAGGTTTACCTCATTCTCTACTCTTGTGTTGAACACTTTGAATCTATCAAGAGAATGAGCTTTCTCTCTAAGAAAAGTAACCGATGTCATCCTAGAGTCTCTAAGAAAAGTAACCAATGTCATCCTAGAATAATCATAAATCAAGAGAATAAGGTACCTATCACCATTAAGGATTCTTATTTTCATAGGGCCACAGAGGTTTGTAGGGAACAATTCCAACATTTTGGTAGATGATTGTTCTTTTCCTTTAAAACTGCTTCTTGTTTATTTTCCCAACTGACAACTTCTACAAATTGAATTTGAAGGCTTTGTGATTCTATGTAGATCTCTAACAACTTCTCTTGAATTAATCATGATCAGATTGTCAAAATTTACATGTCCATCCTTCGGTGCCACAACCAACTTTCATTGATCTATGAAACAAAACACTGACCATCACTACTCTTAAGTTGATAGACGTTTTCATGAGTTCTTCCTTCTGTTGCTATTATAGTTACATATCCTTTCCAATCTCACAAGTATTATCCTGAAACATAAGCTTAAAGCCTTTGTTACACATTTTTCCAACACTCAAAATATTATGCCTTAAACCTTTAACACAATAGAAATCATCAATACTATGTTTTCCATCAAAACTAATTGTTCCTTTCCCAAGAATCTTAGCACCAAAATCATCTCCAAACATAGCTATTCCTCCATCATACTTCTCAAGTTTAGTGAAATTAATTTTATCTCTAGTCATGTAATTTGAACATCCACTATCAATCACCCAATAGTCTTCATCCTATCTAGCATGAAAAGAAGTCACCAGAGTACCTTCCATCTCATCCTTCTTTCTCTCTAGACCAGATTCCCTTGCACATCTTTCATGATCAACAAATACAACTTTACTTTCTAGGGTTATAAATAAACATTCATCTTTATCTTCTTCAAAATTAGACTCATCATAAGAAATTACTGCATCTTCTTTAACATAATACAATTTCTTGAACTTCCTATCCTTTTTGTCTCTGCAGTTATTATTATTATCTTTGTTCTTGGTGTGTTGAACTCTATTTGGACATCTTGAGGCATAATGACCACTATTTCTACAACTAAAACATTTAAAGGGAAACATACCTTTGTATTTACCAGTAACTTTCTCTAGTTTCCTTGTGAAGTTTGCTTCCAACTCTTCTGAACTATCATCACTCGAGTCATCTCCTATCTTCATTGCTTTTTAAGGTTGTTTCAACTTTCTCATTTTCTCTTGCAAATTTTATCATCTTGAATGCATTCAAGATGCCAAATAGGTTCTCCTTAGTAAATATATTTGGATCATATGATTCTTCAATAGTAGAGACCTTGTCACTATAATTCTCTTGTAGTGTCATCATGATCTTCTCAATTATATCTTCATATAACATGGTACCACCTTGATTCTTGATCTCATTTTCTACAAGTTCAACTCTCTAATAATATCTTGCAATATCTTCACCCTCTTCCATTCTTAGATTCTCAAATTTGCACTTAGCTGTTAGCTTTCTTGACAATTTTATTCTATCATTTCCTTCATAAATGTGTTTCAATTTTTCCCATACTTCATAAGCAGTGCCTAAAGTAATAAATTTTTTCCTTTTAGTTTTAGATAGAGCATTGAAGATAGCATACCTTTCCTTTTCATTCTCATCTGCAGAGGAAGGACCAACGGATGGCATAACATACTTTGACTTTATAGCTTTCTAGGTATTGAAACTGAGGGAGACCAAGTAACCTCTCATCTGGTCTTTCTAGTCACTTTAATCAGCTCCATCAAAAATAGGGATTTGCAACTTGTGTACCATTTGATCTACCTCATCCAGTCAAGCTTTTCACCGAGAAACCATAGTTCTGATTTCCAATTGTTGAAATGCACAAGACAACTAAGAGGGGGGGTGAATTAGTTGTATACAATTAATTTAATTCTAGCCCTAATCAATTCCACTTTAACTCAGTCTGTTATTAAGTGAAAACATTAAATACAAATAACAAAAAGCAAAGACCAAAGACACCAAATTTATGTGGAAAACCCAATGAGCGAAAAACCATGGTGAGAATTAGCTCATAATATAGTAACAATACTAGATACAAATGCTCACTTATGAGATACAAAGGCTCACTTCCTACAATAGGAATCACTATCTAGAAGGAGGCTCACTACCTACAGATAAAGAAAAGATAAATATAGATCCACCACAAAATGTTTCACACATTCGTAGCTTGATTAGAAGATTATAGACACCATCAGCTTACTGCTTTCAAGAATCTAACACATCAAAGTACTGTTGCCTTGATTCTCTCTGACACGCTCTGCTTTTCGCACTTGTTCACACACTTCACTTCCTTGTCTTACAATTCACAACATCTTGACTTGCTTTTATACCATGTTCATCCCTAGAAGCATTTTCCAAGGTCGGCTATACATCCTTCAATTTACAAATTTAAATTAGGTCGGCTACTCGACATTCTCGTGATGGATAAGAATGATAGAGGACTAATTACACATTTAATTAGGACCCAAACAACATCTTGGATCAATCACATGCTTTCTTAATTCGATGAAAATCTTTATGTAACATGTAGACACCCAGTCGACCAAACCTAATGAAAAAACCAATGATCTTTGAAGTACGTGAAACTCTAGAAAGATGATCACACGTGGATCACCCAACACACTTCTCCAAACATTTTAACATCTCTTAGAGACCTTCAAATACATCCGAAACAACTGCAACAATCTTTATGCATGTAACATTCTTCAACAATCCAACCGAACCAACTAGCAACACACAGGGGCTTTGGAGCAAGTCTTCCGAAGCATGAAATCACAAGAATGTTTTCTAGAACACTAAAAAAATTAGTATAAGTCATCTTTTAGATCTGCAAGACCTGTAACAAAACACCAGAAGATTGTGGAGAAAAAACATTTGTCCTAGTCCACAAACAAATAATTCTACCAAAATAGTTCACACACCGGTGAACACATCTTCCACTCTCCATCGTTCTAGAAGCAAAAACTTAGGATATTTTATCCATTGAAGCTCATTGACAATACCACAAATCTGCACAAGCATAGGATTAACATAGAAGAAATGCAGAGCAATATACCAGAGCATACTCAAAACACACACTCAACACTACCTTCATTATTTCTTAATTTTCTCAAAAAAATTTGGCAAAAACACAACTAGACAACCATAAATGTAGCTGCATGTACTCTAAACACTTCTACAACATCTCAACTATACAAGTACCATCTGCAATCACATAGAACTGTGTTGACATCAATGACAACATTAATGACATCACCACCAAACACATCCATACTTGCAAAAAATATGACTTGTTTGCGAACTTCCTATTAAAGGAATCACCATTTGATCCCATGTAGCAATAGAGTTAACAACCAAGTATCTAAATCATTTCAGATCTTTTCCTTTGAGTGATGTAGCCAAAAACCTCATTGCAACATTTTCAATTGTGATATTATGAGCTGCACACAATGTTGCAAAATCTCTGATGTGTTCTACAATTTTAGTTGTAAGTGTGAATAAGGTAAAAACAAGAGTAATACACTTCTTAATATGGCATTATATCAAAGATCAAGAAAATTAAACCAATTTAAAACAATAATCTACCGAAAGCATCATATTGCTCTCTATCTCCAAAGATTTATTAAATCACTGTGGCTCTCAGATCGTGTGAGCACGATGATTGTTAAAATGATAATTCAGAGAACGAGAAGGATGCCGATAATATGTATATGATCAAAAGAAACTAATGCAATATGGATTGACTTGAAAATTGATAAATGTAGCTACAAGAGGTAGACATGATTGTAAAAGCTTGAATGCTAGATGCTGGATGCTTGATACTGGATGCTTGAATTCCTGCAGAGTTAGAGTGCATAAATTAGATAAAGTGGGATCCTTTTCTTGGTTGAATGAGGCTTTATTTATAGATTTCCTGGCTGTAGAAATGCATAGGGATGGCAAAGAGAGGCTTGTATCAATCTGGAGGATTGATTGGTGAAAGATGGAGGAGATTGAGACAATTTTGGAGATTGTCTCTATCCATGAAAACACTAGGCAAGAGAAGAGGAAAGATTGATGGAGGAGGATTGAGAGATAAATTTGCAATTTGTCTCCAATTCTTCCCGTGAAGTTTCAAT
This sequence comes from Sequoiadendron giganteum, assembly GCA_007115665.2. NCBI lineage: Eukaryota > Viridiplantae > Streptophyta > Pinopsida > Cupressales > Cupressaceae > Sequoiadendron > Sequoiadendron giganteum. Next base: position 3,592,288 of record CM021107.1, on the reverse strand, counting down.
CAATTAATTTTGACGTGATTTTGACATAAATTAGACATAGGATATCTAATTTGATTTGAGCAAATATAGAGGAATATTCCTTATGCCTTTATTTAAATATTTTTGATTTATTTAAATTAGCAAAAGAGGGATAAATAATTTAATAAAACGAACTATAGAAATTGTTTATTAAATTAAATAGAAGAATATGACAATTAATCAATAAAGTGTTTAATCTTATTTAATTAATTTAAGATTGATGTGATAGAATAAAATAGGGATTTTATAATTAAATCAAAGAAAGTATTTAATTTTGTTTATTTAATTAAGATGAGATAATAGAAAAATTAGAAGAATTAATGTGAACTATATAAATAAATATTTCTATTTATTCAAACAGTAGAGGAAACTAGGATAATTAATCAAATAATTTGTATTTAATTAATCGAATTCTCCAGACCATTTTTAGGTGTATACAGTAGTTTTATCTTCTCTAGTAAAACAAGACAAGATCTTGAGAGTTGATACTGGAATATCATCAGGTTGTGCAAGATTTAATAGTATTCTACCATTAAAAGGCATAAATGCAAAAGGTCTATTTTGTCCAACCATGTTACTACTGGAAATTAAATACTAGATGATCTTGATGGAACTGGGCTACTTGAAGATGATTGTGTAGCTCTAAGGCTAGGGGGGGTAGATTATGTCCTTACAACTAAAACAAGACTCCTTTCTCTTGCTCTACCCCTTCTTTTAGGTGGGGAAAGTTGTAAATATTTAAAATGGGTTGAAATTCTCTTAGTTTGAACCATTCTCATATATTTTTTGCACTAGATCAATTAAAACCAAGAGCATGGAGTCACTAGGTATGAGATTTTGTAACCTCAAAATGGTATAATCATTGTTGATCATACCAAACAACAATGAAAATAATTTTTTTATGGACTAAAATTTTTTCATAGTCCCACCGAGCATGCCAAAAACTGTTGTCACTTAGGATTGCACTCTCTCTAAGTATGAAACTTAGCCATCTTGTGAAACATGGAATTACCCTCAAGCTATGGGTTGCTTATAACAAGGATGAATATCCATAGTGGGTTGGTTCCCCTGATGGATCAACTAAAACTACTAAAAAATCTGAAGGAAAAGGGATAGAAAGATGCTTGGAATGAAAAAACCTAAACTAAGGAGGTGATCCACCAAAAATGAAGGTTTAATTGCTACTCTAACTCACAATAAACATCAATAAAGTACATTTGATCTTACAACTCAGTTTAAAAACATGCAATACATAAGTGTTTCATATGAAGGTTTTGATTCAATATTTTATTGAAGGAAAAATATGGGTTTTCACAACTACAACCTATTGAAATCATTCAACACAACATACAACTTGTATTCAACATAAAAATCTTGCTCCAAATTTTCCTAAATGAGACAAAAAAAAGGATTGACACATGAAATAACAATTTAAACATGAAGTCGTTCATTGCAAAGAGAGACAAAAGAAGTAGAGAATGAACTTTGCTGCCATTTTATTAATCTGAAAGGGGATTTTTTTGTTACAATGTATTTTTTTTTAAAGAGTACAAGACAAGATTTTTCAATGCAAAAGAAGCAAGAACTACAAAAAAACAAGGTCTAAGAGATGCCTTTATATAGAAGACTCTCAAATCAGCCCTTTCCATGACAAGGGTTATTGATTGCTAGTAAACAGGCGACTCTATTGGGGAGGGTTTGAATCCCACTCTGAATACTCTTTCCAACTCATGGTTGAATGTATCCATTTGGACCTCTCAGATGGGGGGGTGAACTATTGTCACATAGGACCTTTTGCCCTCGTCGATACCCCTTAACTTATCCGGTGGTTCCCTCATTGACAACTTAGGATTTTGGTGTACTGGAAACCAGTCTGTGTTAACAAACTAGCAACTCTATTGGGGAGGGTTTGGATCCCACTCTTGAAACTTTTTCCATCTCACAGTTGATTGTGTCCGTTGAACTCTCAAATGGGGGATAAATTTTGTCATGTGGGACCCTCAACCCTCATTGGCACCCCTTAACCTCTCCTATGTTTCCCTCACTAATAGCTTAGGATTTTGGTGTAGTGGTAGTCGGTCTATGTTAATAGTTACAAAAGTTGGAAACTTATTTCTTGCTCAATCCTATCATAGAGAAAGATGTGGTTCAATTTTCCTCTTTGCATCTTGAAGGGGAAGCCTATGAATGGTGGTTTCATGGTCGTAATACCCAAGGCCATGATCACATACAAAGATTTGATGAATTCAAAAGGATAATTCTTGATATATTTGAGTTGAAGAATGAAGAATATTTTCGTAAGTTGTCCATGATCAAACAACATCACTCAGTAGATGATTACATAATGGAGTTTCAGAAAGTGGTGGTGATGGTGCCCAAACTATTAGAAAAGAGGATTGTGCATCTCTTTATCATTGGGCTCACCAAACCTCTTAGTGGGTTTATGAAATCATTTGCACCCATCTCTTTACAAGAGGCTATCAAAAGGGCTCTAACCCTTGAGCCATCCATTTTGAATAATTTGTTCTCTCATCCACCTAAACCTAGTACATGGCACCTAAGGGTGGCTTCCAAAAAAAAAAATGACTACATGCTCCGGTACCAACACCTAAGTATATAAATCCTAATATGGTAAAGAAGGTAGATGAAGAGACTATGAATGATATCTGAAGGAAGAAACTTTGTTTCTCTTGTAGAGAGCCATGGGTTCTAGGATATAGATGTCTTGGTAAGGGGCAAGCTCACTATATAAAATTCATTTTTGATAAAGAATCAGAATCAGATGGGTCTGTAGAGTTTTATGATCTGAAAAAAATATTTTTGGGGGAGGAAGATAAGGAGAAGGAAAATGGTGGTGTTCTATCATCTCTATCCATCACACATAGATACCATTCTTTCAAGGTTCAGGGAGTCCTTGCTAGAAAAAGAGTGGCTGTCCTAATTGATGGAGGAGCTATCCACAACTTAATTGATGAGGGACCTGTGAGGAGAATGTTGGATGCGGAGAATTTTGAAGGCTTCACTATCATTGTGGAAAATGGGTATAAATTACCCTACAAGGATAAATTTTGGAAGTTGGATATAAGTTTTAAAGATCATAAGGTTTGTGATGACTTCTATGTTAATGGTTTGGGTGAAATTGATGTAATCTCAGGTGTATAGTGGTTACATTCATTGGGTGAGTGCAATACAAACTACCAAAAAATGGAACTCAAGTTCAAATCTAATGGGAAGGATGTGGTTCTAAAGGGAATAAATAATAGAGGTCCGCAAGTAGTGCCAACTAGGACAATGGAAAGGATCTTTTGGAAGAACTAAGTTGCTTGGACTGCTAGTTTTTTGGTGATTTCAAAAGACTCTTCTAAAGGTAAGAATGGTCAAGTTCATTTGGATATACAAAATATTTTGGATAAGAATAGTTTAGTTTTCAATGAGATGCCTCCATCCCCGAATGTATAAGGAGGAGATAGGGATTTCCATTACATCATAGAACTTGAACTGGGATCAAAAATAGTTATGACCACTCCTTACCACCATCCCAAATGTATAAGGAGGAGATAGAGAAATAAATAAAGGAGCTATTGGATATGGGCTACATCAAACCAAGATCCAATCCTTTCACATCCTCTGTGGTGTTGGTAAATAAGAAGGATGGTGCCTTGTGGATGTGCATAGACAATCAAGCATTAAACAAGAAGACCATTAAGAATTGATACCCCATACAATAGATAGATGAGATGATTGATGAGATACATGGTGTAGCATACTTCTCAAATATTGATTTGAGGTCCAAATACCACCAAATTTGCATGAGGGAAGATGTATAGAAGACTTCTTTCTAGTTTCACTATGGAAATTTTGAGTCCTTGGTTATGCCCTTTGGTCTCACTAATGCTCCAACAACTTTCTAATCATGCATGAATCATTTTCTGGTAAGAACTTGAGGAATTTTGTGTTGGTTTTCTTTGATGATATTTTGATCTATAGCAAAACATGGGAAGAACATTTGAAGCATTTGGATAGTCTTGGGAATTCTAGAACAATAGTCTCTCTTTGCAAAGAGGTCCAAATGTGAGTCTAGATCAATAGAGATATTGTATTTGGGACATGAAATAAGTGTTAAAGGAGTTCAAGTTTATCAAAAGAAGATCCAATTCATTCTAGATTGGCCACCTCCTACAAACTTGTCTTAGATAAAAGGTTTCTTTAAACTATCTAGCTATTATCAGAGGTTTCTCAAAGAATTTTCTTATTATATGGAACCTCTCACCAATCCGACTAAAGAAGGAGCGTTTGAATGGAAAACACAAGGATAAAGGATCTTTGAGAAGCTAAAAAGTGTAATGAGCTCTTGTCTGGTTCTTGCAATTCTTGATTTCTCACTTCCATTTGTTGTAGAGTGTGATGCTTCTTGTGAATGAATTGGAGTGGTACTTTCTTAGAAGGGACACCCACATATATTTTGAAAGTAGGAAGTTGAGGGCACATGAAAGAGGATATTCCATATATGACAAATAGATGCTAGCTATAATGCATTCCTTGGAGAAGTTTTGGAAATACTTGGTGTGAAAAAGATGTGTGGTCAAATTAGATCACAGCAACCTGAATTTCTTCCCAAGTCAATAAAATTTGAATGATAGGGAATAGAAATGGGTAAGTAAACTTTAAGAATATGATTTGATATTGAATATGTCAAAGGAAAAAATAATATTGTGGTGGATGCACTCTCTAGGAGACCCACTCTATGGCATGTATATGTTACATCAATAGACTAGAAGGACTCAATCATGGAGGAATACACCAAGGATCCTTTTGGTACTGGGACTCTAGAAGGTGTTGAAAAGGATGACCGATATGTGGTGTCAGAAGGTCTGATTCTCTTCAAGAATAAAGTGTTCATGGTTTATGGATCCAAGGTAAAATAGAAGATATTGGAGGCTTAATATAATGCGCCAAGAATAGGGAATGTTGGATTCTATAAAACATACTGAAATATTAGGGAAAAGGTCACTTAGAAAGGCCTTAAGGAGGATGTTATCTCACACATCAAGGAATGCATCACATGTCAGGAAAACAAGGGGAAACAAGAGTTTTGGCTAGGTTACTATAACCTCTTCTCATTTTAGAGCACAAATGGGAGAGTATCTCCATGGATTTCATCACCTGATTGCCCAAAGCATAAGGCAAATACTGCACCTATGTTGTAGTGGATAGATTGACTAAGTATTCTCATTTATTTGCAATCTCTAGTGAATATAAAGATTTGGAAGTAATAGATCTATTCTTTAAAGAATCTTTTTGATTGAATGGGCTACCAAATAACATTTTCAATGACATAGATAATTGATTCCTTAGTAAATTTTTGAAGGAGTTATTCCAGTTGATAGACACCAAACTCATCCCTAGCAATAACTATCATCTAAAAATTGATGCGCAAACTAAAATTGTAAACAAGTGGCTAGAGGGATACTTGAGGAATTATGCCACTAGTCAGCAGGTGGCTTGGATCAAATGGCTACACTTGGGAGAGTATTTCTAAAACACCACTCATCACATTTTCATTGGAATGTCTCCCTTTAGAGCACTCTATGGATGTGATGCATTAAAATTTGTAGTATTAGTCCTTATAGACAATAGAGTTCCGACAGTGAGTGATTTGGTAAAGCAAAGCCAAGATATTTTAAGAACTCTCAAGGATGATCTGCAAGTTATCCAGAGTAAACAAAATATGTATGCAAATAGGAAGCACATATAAAGGTAATTTTAGGTAGGAGATATGGTATTTATAAGTTTTCAGCCCTATAGACAGTCTTCCCTCGAGAAAGGTGGAGCAGAGAAGCTCAAGCCTAAATTCTATGAGCCCTACAAGATAATCTAGAAGTTTGGAGAAGTTTCTTATAAAGTGAAGCTTCTGAAAGATAACAAAATCCATAATGTCTTCCATGTTTCGTGTCTGAATAATGTTTTGGAATTGAATATATCTCCTGCTACTAAGTTATCGCCACTTGATGATGAGGGGAAAATAATCCTTATTCGAGAATTTATGGTTGACACTAGGGTAAAAAATCTACAGAACTAAAATATAAATAGTATCTTTTCCATTAGAAAGATTTTCCAATTGAAGATGCTACCTAGGAAGGGCCTAAAATTCTAGAGGATCTAAATTAGAATTTCTTGAGAACAAACAATTTTGGGAAGGGAGGATTTTTCATGTCCCTCTTTCTAGAAAGACATTTACATAGTGGAATTTGAGAAACCTATTACATTTCTCCACAAAAGCACATTCTGGCTTGTAGTTTGGAACATAGAATTCAAGATGACAGGTCTACACATGACACCCAAATCTCATGGGAAATAGATCACGTACTGGAAAGATATTGTTATTAGAAGATAACTATGTTAGGAAAACAACACCTACTTCAGTGGGCATAATGGATAAGACACCTCTGGATCATACAACATCAATTGCAAAGTTTTAGGAGGGAGGTAGGGGCCAAGGAAGCATGTGGCTGATAGGTCTATAGGGTGGCATGCTAACTCCAAAAGGATCTACTTTGGCCTTACGGCCGACCTAGTGTAACATGTGAAATTCAAATTTTGGTCTTTGGTGCTATTTTTCCTCAAGGATGACCTGTTCCTTAAGGGACATTGTTAGCATATAAATGCAGGGAGTCAATTATTGTAAAGGGCATCAAATCATTATGTATTTTTTTTGTATTTTGAGATAATTTTGTTCTAAACCCTTATGTGGAATAAAACCCAGTATTCACTACAATCAAAGGATGAAACCCCTTTGGTTCTTGAGAGAACTCTCATTCAAAGATTTTATTTAGCTTCAAGGATTTTGTAAGGAAGTTAATAATATTGTTGTTCATTTGTGGTCATTTTGTATATCTTTTTGGATTATTGATGTGAGTTGTAATTGATATATCATAGATGTGAATGAGATTCTGAAATTTTGGAGTATCATCTTTGTGTTCATATGTTGATGTATCTAAAAATCAGTCTATTGTGAAATTTATATATGTTAGGGACATTAACCTCATTCCTTCTTGTCAAGCTTTAACTAATCTTCATTCGACATTCTAGATGGATTATTTTGATTTGAAACTACGAACCACTAATCTCTTTCTTCTAGGAGATCTTTTTTCTTCAAGTTCCACATCTCATACCCATTGTTTGAAATGCACAAGACAACTAAGAGGGGGGGTGAATCAGTTGTAACAAATTCTATTTTAACTTAAACTTAATCAATTCCACTTTAACCTTAATATGTTATTAGGTGTGAATATGAAATGAAAATAGAAAAAAACACTAGAGACACCAGATTTACGTGGAAAACCCAATGAGGGAAAAACCATGGTGAGGATTAACTCACAATATAGTAGTAATGCAATACTGGATAAAAAGGCTCACTGCCAGAGGGCTCACTTCCCAGATACAAAGGCTCACTACCCAGATTAAGGGTTCACTACCTTAAGAAGGAATCACTATCCAGAAAGAGGCTCACTGCCTACAAAAAATGAAAAGAGATAAATAAAGATCCACCACAAGGTTTCCACACACTTCGCAACTTGATCAGAAGATTGTAGATACCATCAACTCACTGCTTTTAGGAATCTAACACAATAAAGTATTGTTGCCTCAATTCACTCTTGCACACTCTGCTTTGCACACTTGTTCGCACACTTCTCTTGCTTGAATCGAATGATGAATGGATAAAAAACTCGCTAGAACTTGATTTTCTTTTATACCATCTTCAACCCTAGAAACATTCTCCAAGGTCGGCTATACAATTTCATTTACAAATTCAAACTAGGTCGGCTACTCAACATTCTTGTGGTGGATAAGAAGGAGAGAAGACCTATTACATATTAATTTAGGACCCAAACAACATCTTGGATCAATCACATGCTTCCTCAAATTGATGCACAACTTAATGTAACATGTAGACACTAGGTTGGCCAAACCTAATGAAAACACTAATGATCTTTGAAGTACACAAATCTCCAGCAAGATGATCACATGTGGATCATTCAACATGCTTCACCAGACATATTTCCATCTCTGAGAACACTTTAGATACATCCACAATAAAATACCAAAGGATGTTTCTGCATTACCAATTCAGAATACCAGATTACAATGACTTTGAATCCTGCAGTTTCAACTCATATATTATGGTGAGATCAATGAAAACAAAAAACTATATCAAGAGATGTAATCTTCTTCATTCTTCCAACACCCATATCCATTGAACTTGTCATCATTAACTAGCCTAATAGAGTAATATTTATGATTAAATTGTTATTTCTTAAATTTATCTCAAGAAACTATTAATATAACTTAGATCTAAATTTTCTTAGTTATACACTTTTTTTTTGTTTTGTATTTTCGTGATGTTTTTCCTCCTAATATCATATTTTCCTCTATCTAAAATTATTATTTTCTATTTACATTTGAAATCCTAAAACAAGTAGTTTTGATTATAAACTCAAACCTATAGATTATATCTTCTTGAAAAATATTCTTGCCAACAATACTTTATGATAGAAGGGTTTGAATGGTGGATCTTTAGAATTCTTACATGTTATCAAATTTAATCTTTGGAGACTTTTTGTATAAAAATTTTCATTGTTCCCTTGTGTTAACTATTTATATATGTTTTTATTGATATTGAAAAGGAGGATCTTGTATCTGTAATATCTCTCATTGCTTGAGTTATCTAAATATTTTCATATATATTTAGTTTATCTAGAATGTATTTTTTTTCTCTTTGTTACCCTTTTTCTTAAATACTTTCTAGTAGAAAAACATAAAGATATAGAAAAAAATATTATATAAAAGAGTTGCACCTTGCCAATAATATTCATATATTAGAAGAATTAGGATAAATGTCTCACTTTGAAACCCTAAATTCTATATCATTTAGCCTATGCTATCCCCCCCTTATGATGGCTAAATTTAAAGATTCTCAAGCACCCAAGCTTGCCTCAGTTGGGTCCTAGTCTTCCTTAAACCCAAAAGCATTACCCATTAAAAAAAAAGAGGGAAAAAGGGATGATGGAAGACCCTAAGATTGTCACACAAAGAAGAGACTACCCATGTTGATCATGCCTTCTTTAGCGCTATGGTTCAACAACTTGATACAAATAACTTAGATTATTTTTTTGCTGGGTCCTAGACATCAAACCCTAACTTGTTCAATGGACAAAACACTCCTACCATGTGACTTGAATACAATAGAAGAAAAACCTTTGTATCTCTTATCACCTCTGGAGTTAAGCCTATTACGTTTGAATTCCAAGATGACATTGTAAATTTTATAGAAGACTACAAAGAAAGATCGATCATTCTTTTTTCCTAAAAGGCATTCTAATAGAGAAATAATTTTTCAAATGGACTCGCACAAAATGGGAACAAAATGGGTGGTTAATATAATCCTTCAAGGGTTTAAGCAAGGGATATGTCTCATGTACCTTCATGGATCCATAACATACTAGAGCATCTCTCTATTATGGTTCTTAGATAATTTGTGGCCAAAATTTCTATCTCTAGGCCTGGGATATTGATTTTCACCTAGAAGGGGTTTCTAAATCTAAATATCTTATGCGAGTGGTTTTACCACTCCTTAACTTATTATTTCATGCCTTTCTTCATAATATAGTTGCACAATTAGGAAGGATCATCTGGTGCAAACCTAACTTTGAAAATAGGCTAGTCTAAAAGTGCACCCTAGAGTTTGTATAGAAATGGAGTTAACCCAAACTCTTCTTGATTCCATCAAGATTTTAGGATGTAGATTTGAGTTCACTAAATTGATCATATTTCTCAATAAGCCTAATTCTTGTTTCTATTATCAAAAGGAAAATCATCTCATTAGAGATTCTCCTCATCGCAAGCCCTATCCTATGCATGCTATTGTTTCTAAACCTAACCCCTTTGACTCCCCATCAGGTGAATATTTTAACAACCCTTCCCTTATTTTCCCCTTCAACGCCCCTCTTCTAAGCCCTCCCTTTCTCAACCTCAATAAACCTTGAATCCCCTCTTTCTTCTTCCTCCATTCAAGACAATTCTTCCTTTAAGGAAGTCCCTCAAGCCAAGAAAAGGTTTCCCAAAAAGAGGAAAGACTCAACCACTCATTCCCTCTCTAATACCTAGCATTCTACCAAACCTTCTCATCCCTCTACTCCCTTGAGAACCCTACCATCTAGCCCTGTAAGTTCATCCTCGCATCCAAATAGCCCTCTGAGAACTCCTTCTTCTAGTCCTTTGAGATCATAATCTCAATCAACTTCTAGACAGATAACTCCCATGGCTCTCTATACCCTCATGCTTCATTGTCATCCAATCAATTTAATATTGTCTTCATAGATGAAATTCTTGACTCTGAATGAATTTTTGCATATAATCATGGATTATGAGGGGATTGACATTCCCATACCATAAATATCAAGTCAAATAATATGTCATAAACAACCAAACAAATGTCTTAATTCTTAAAGAAGTGAAACTTAGTCAAACTTGTCTCGATTCTTCTCTCACTATTATTTGGAATGAGACCTAATTTTTCCACACAAACTATTATGAGGGTTTTGGAGGAGTTTTTTAAGGTCTTGCTTCATGGCTAGATAAATCAAAAATTTCCTTTGGATCCGATCTAGATAATTGTTGTGAGTAGGTTACCACCCTTGTCAAAGGTAATATTCTAGGATTATATTCCATTTATTCCCCCAAATATTCTTCCAAGAGAGATACCTTGAGGGACTAGTTAGGTACACATTTAACTTCTATAGATTAGGTTCTTGGTGGAGACTTCAACATGGTGGAACAGCCTACTGATCAGAGTTGGGAAAACCACCCTAGATTGCCTCAACTTGATTTTGAAGCTTCTACCCTTGCTCAAAACTCCTTATGTGTTCATGATCCCATAATGGGTAAAATGGAATCCCATATTTTCACGAAGGGTTTTTTTAGAAGATGTGCTGCTTGGAAAGGTTTTATATGTCATATGTTCTTCTTTGGAACATCTTGTCCATCTTGAATTGATGACCGCTCTTTCAAACCATATCTCTATATTCACCACCTTATCTCTTAATGGATTAGATGCCCTTCCTAATGATCTCCCATATAAATTAAACATATATCATCTTCAAAACTAGGAGTGTATTGATGTCCTTCTAGCTATTTGGAAGGTTGATCCTAAACCTCAAAATAATGGATTTTCTAGTAGGAAAGAACTATTACTCATTGTATATTTTTCCTTTGAGACTTTGGTAGTAGAGAAGAAGTTGTGTCAAAGAATTGATAAATCCTTTAAAGGGCATCTTGTTCAAGGAAGGAAACACTTGGGAAACAATTCACATATCATTCCTTTAAAACAATCTGTTGCTCACACTAAAAATCTTCTTCATAAACTAGCTTCTTATAAGGGAAAAGGTACTCAATTGAGGGCTCATTTACAATGGTTGAAAGATGGTGATAAGAGCACCAATTTTTATTCCAAATTCTATAGTATAGACATACGAAATAACACATTTTTGTATTATTAAATCTGATGATGGATCGTTGCAAACTAGCCAAGATAGTATCATGAAATTTTTTTTTTGAATATTATAAAGTCATTTACTGATGGTTCTAATAATGACCCCTAATTCTCATCCTGGAAGATACTTTAGCTAATTGTATTCCCAATAAAATCCAGCAAGGCTACAAATTTTTTTTGGTCGCTACCTCTCCTTGGATGAGATTAAAGAAGCTATGTATAATTTGGCATTAGAGAGATTCCCATGTTTCAATGGCCTTCCACTTGAGTTCTACCACATGCTTTGGCCTCATATCAGGAGGATTTTTACAATGTGTATTTGGAGGCTATTGAAATGGGATCTATAGGAGCTATTATTAATTAGGGTCTTATCAATCTAATCCATAAAGGGAAACCTAAAGACTTGGTGAATGGTTGGTGCTCCATCACATTGATCAATACTTTATATAAGATCACAACTAAAGCCTTAGCCAAAATAATCAAAACCATTATGAAATAAATAGTTAGACCTAAGAAAATCCTAAGGGAGAGATTTATTTTAGGTAGCTTGATCCTTGCTTGGGAATCATCTAAATGGGCTCGAAAAACAACTTAAGTTGCCTTGATACTCAAAATTGATTTTGATAAAGCATATGATTGTATAAGATGGCCATTTATCCTCAAAATGCTTCACTAGCTAGGTTTTGGTCCTAACTTTTCTGCTCATGTTCAAATGTTGTTCATGGATGCTAATGAAAGATTGGCTATTAATGGAGCCCTCTCTCCACAATTCTCCCTCCAAATATCTATTCGACAAGGTTGTCCTCTTACTCCTTTTCTTTATGTGCTCACAAGTGATGTTCTCAGATATCTCATTCAACATTGATAATCAAATCATCTTATCAATGCAATCTCTCCCCTTAGTAACAATTCAACTTTAATTGCAACTTCACTTATGACAACATGATTTTCATTCAAAATTTTGTTGAAGACATCAAAAATTTGCTGGATATCCTTGATATTTATTGTACTATCTCGAGCTCCAAGTTAGCTATGCATAAAGCTGAATTTTGGATGACAAGTCCCAACCCACATTTTCCATGGATTCTAAAAGAATAGAAAGACATCAAACATGGAACCATTTCTAGGTATCTTTGCATTCCCTTTGGGATAGGAGTTTCCTTGAAGGATATGTGGATGTGGTTTTTTAACAAATTAAAATCCAAAATAATGGCTTGGAAAAATAAATTTCTCTCAATGGTTGGGCATAGATATGTGGCTAGTAAAATTATTTTGGGTAGTCATGTTTACACCTCCTCTTGTTGGTTGTCCTCTAACACTTGCTATAATTATTTTACCCATCTTTTTCATAACTTTATTTGGTCCAATGGAGAAACAAAAAAGGGATGCTAGCCACTTCATGGTCTCATTGTATCCTCCCTAAGGAGAAGGGTAGCTTGGGTATCATTGATCCTTTCATTCAAGGAGTTTCTCTTTCAGCTAAATGGATTGGAAAAGTATTGGAAGGCAATGTGCCTTGGAAGATTTTGATTAGATACTAATATTGGAGCTTTATTCAATGGAATGATAAGATCCTTCTAGACCAATACTTTAAGCTCCAGGGATCAACCCCACTCAATTGCATATGGAAAGTGGCAATTGATCTCACAAAAGTTGTCTTGGTCTAACTAGTCATTCAACCATTGGCTCAATTTTGCAACCTCCTTAATTTGGTGGAACCTCTTGATTCAAGAAAATAAATTGTTTCTTGCGATGATTCCTAAGTTAAAAGCTAAGCACATATTGAAGAGAGGTATCCAAGTGTTTAGGGACTTATGGGATCCTACTAGTTTCATATGGAAATCATGGCAAAAAATTAGGCTTTTTTATTATCTAAATCACAAAGATAAGACTTTTGTGTTGGAAATAAAAAAAGGGTGCCCCCTTACCTCTTTATTCTTGTGTCTACTAGTTGTCACTCAAGATTTTTCAAGGATTAGAGGTGGCCTAATAGAAAAATCATCACAAATTTTCCTATCTAGGTCCTCTATAAGAAGCTTATTCCTCACTTTTCTTGTTCAAGTTGGCTTAAATCTATTTGGAGATATAAGCTCAACAAATCCAAGTGGAATAAGCTCCACCTACAAATTTGGAAGTCCAAAGTTGACTCATAGTTCCAACTTACCACTTGGAAACTTTTGCATGTCAAACTCTCATTGGGAATCTACTTTAAATTCCTCCATCCTTCTCCCTCCTATCCATTTTGGTACCATTCAAACACTATTTTTGGATATTTCCCCATGTTAAGGAGTTATAGACTTCTCTTTTTGTAATCATACTTACCTTTTTCCATTTCCATTGGTCATGGAAATCTACTCTTCTCGAGTCATCTGTTGCTCATAACGTGATAACTAGCTCATGTCGACTTTTTTAAATAAAATATATCTAAAAAATTTGCTACGAGACTACTTTGTCTTGTTCTTTCTCTCCTCTAGAGATCCAAATTCTTACTATTTGTTCCAGACCCAAGTGTTGTGCATATTTTCCTATCTAAAAGCTAAGAGAATTACTAGTGATGATCTTTAGGTCAACAAGCGAAATGTCTTCTATGATATCTTCAAGGCTAGATCATGCCTACTTCTCCTCACCATAGTCTGGCATCTACCCTGTATGCCCCTACAATTGAAGCTAGCATTACATGACTACTCTCAAATGATTTGATCCATTTATGCTTATTGAAGGTAATGATTATGGTAGAAATTAAATCATGGAAGTATGATAATTATTGGAGAATAATTTACAAATTTACCCTTTTGAGATAGCCTCTTCATACATTGATGCCTAGCTTGCAGTGGAGGATTCTTAAAAAGGAATTTTCAGAGAAGAGGAGGCGATGCCAACATTACTTTTGCTTCCAATTTGTGTGTCTTCGATGGGAGCCTACACTTTACTAGAGGTACTTTTTGTTGATTATTGTTAATGAATTTCTTTGGTCTATAAGAAGCCTAAACAACTTTTTGTTGGCTTGCTTTGTCGCTATTTTGTTTCTTTATCTTGCCAAGATTACCTTTGTTTGTTGTATACAACTATTTTTCGTTGATCTCATGTAATCTTTGATTACTTCATTCAATAATTTAAAAAAAAAACACATGGACAATATATTTAACATTGGTGAGTCACATGCATGTACATGGAATTGATGAAAATGCTAACATGGTAAATACTACCAAATGTTTGTATACACTAAAGAAAAATTATATTGTTATAATATGTTGAAGAAGAAAGACAATTCACCTATGTATATCTTCTCCAATGAAGATAAAATATTTTGTTACCATATATTCTATTCATGTCTAGGCCATAATTGTTTTTATTGATTTTTTTTTTTTTTTAATCATAGTCCACTAATATGATTGGTTAAAATGAGCTTCCCTCTAAGAGAAATCTAAGTTCTAATTCTGTGGATGACTTGTTAAAAATAGTATAATGTAAAATAATTTAATTTTTTAAAAACCGCATATTTAATTTATGAAGCATATATTATAGTTTATATCCTTAATTGAAGAATATTCAAATAGATTTCAATAAAAAAAAAAAAAATTAGAAAAAAAAAAAATCATTTAAAATCATTTTATAGATAGTTTTGGGTTCGACTCCACTCTCGAGTTTATCCGGTTTGGACTGGCTTGTGGGCCGTAGGGTCCCCCCACAAGGGAGTAGTCTCACCTCAGCTCACCCCTTTGAATGCTGGACTGGATCGTGACGATACTCCTATCGTTAAAAAAATAAAAATTAACATAATTATTTAAATAAAACCATATGTATCCGTTTTATCTATGTGAAATAAACTTTGGTGGCCATGGCCATTAAAAGGACACTTTATATCTCCACCATATATTCTTAGTTTCTAAGACATGTCAAATCTAGGAGTATAATTGATCTCTCTTTGCTTTCATTGAATTGGGAGGGAAGTTGAGATGCTGTTTACGTGCACGATTGGGAATCAATGCGAGGAAAAGGAGGGACATGGACAAGGTAGTTGTTGGGGGTGGTCCTCCCATACATACCCTTGGCTCTTTTCAACGTGTGCTACTTCTAAGCCAGCGCACTTAGTGCTCTAGCGAACATTTATCACACTATAAAAGTCAAAAAGTGACCAAACGTAGACTTGGCTGCTAAGAAACACATCACATTACATTACATGGGCTACCAATCAATGGAAAAAGGCTCCCTTGTTGTTTTGTGGGGTATATTATTATAAGCATCTCAAATTATCTCTTCAACACACGTGGACAATTATAATTGTAAGCATCTCAAATTAGTTATTCAAGAGGGCCCCAAGTGGAATTTACATAGTGTTTTAGACCATATTCGTCTTTTTCTATTAAGTGGTTTAAATTTAAATTGTTAATTTGAGATTGTATACGACCAACAACTTTTAGTATATAAGTGAAAGTGTTGGTTTTCAAAGGACCTAATCTTTAAGTATACAACATGTGTATTTTTATACTATTTCACAAGAGTATAATGATTAAGATGTAAATGTTCAAGAGTCTTGGGAGGGTTTGACTATGAGTCATTATTGTGGTAGTGCACTAATCATATCATTTAGTCACATCTGCTATCACTAAATCAAATTTAAATTAATTGTTAAAATGGTTGTGTAAGTTAATTACTAGATGTGATA
Source organism: Sequoiadendron giganteum (assembly GCA_007115665.2). Lineage (NCBI taxonomy): Eukaryota > Viridiplantae > Streptophyta > Pinopsida > Cupressales > Cupressaceae > Sequoiadendron > Sequoiadendron giganteum. The sequence goes on along the minus strand of CM021107.1, from coordinate 3,576,056 downwards.
TTTAATTTGTTCAAAGTAATAAAGATATGAAATAAAAAATAAAGGGTTGAATAAATTTTATTTAGAAAAGTTACATGTAAATATTTAATTGATATAAATTATTAAAATTGTTATCTCAAATAATATGTTATTTTTATCAGCATTAAAATATTATTAATAACATAACACTTGTACAAGGTCAAATAAACATCTTCTCTATAATAATAATAATAATAAAAACATAAAAAAATGAAATCAATAAACTCCTAAAAAAAAGCCTTCAAACATAATTAATATGTTTAATTTTAAAGTTTCATCATTTTCTTACACATCCTAGCTACCACCTCAACACTTCACTAAGAAGAGGATACCCAAAGCAATGGATGAGAAGTTCCATATTAAACTTTGTAGAAAAATGTACAAAAAAGCAATCATTCTAATTATATAACTACTACAATGTATATTTCACTTGCTAAGATTTTGGTTACTTTTTAGACAGAATAATAATTCTTAGTTGGATGACAACAAACTTTGATCTAAGCATAAAAATAAACATTCGACAACTATGATATTCTCACTTTTAGAATTATTGTGATAAATGTTCTAATAATAAAATTGATAAATTTTTATTGTCTTTATTGATTTTAAGACTTCTTTTGGCATCATGTTTCCAAAGGAGGTATTTCAACATAAATGAACTTACAAATTCCCTCTAAACTAAGCATAATAGGGTATTATATAATTAGTTAGTGTTTACAAAACATTAAACAAGTCAAAGTTGACTTGAGAAAATCAAATCTTATGGAGTAACAAAAGACTATTCTTTGTCCTTGATAATTTTTAGATAACAATGATCATTTAGAAAAATGCATGAAAGAGGTTGGATTCACATGTACCAACTATTGCAACTATATCATTATGTTTCTACTTACTACAAATAACATTGTACTACATGTTAGGAAAAATGGTGTCCCAACTTTGTAATTATAATAGGTTAATATATTGAGTGTGGGGGGTTGCAAAGAGGTGAGGGGAGGGGGGGTTAACCTCCTTGTAGGTTCCACCACGTTTTATGCATAATTTATTATTGTAAATCTAGATCGTACATCATTAGGTCTCAGATCTTATGGTAGATATTTTTTTGGCTTGTCTTTCCCTAAAAGGCAACCCTATTTTATGAGGGTATTGTATTATGGCTGTACATTGTGATGTATTCTGACAATCTGATAGCTATTGTGTTGCCTCCAAATCTCTAGTTGGTGATACTCCCATGAGTAGCTTTCTCTGCAAGTATATTGTAATCTTCATGATTTTTGAATATATTGGGCAAGTTTTGAAGTGTGAGGTTTTACTCAAGTGAAAGGGTTTTCCCCACATAAATCACTATGTTGTTGTATGTGTGATATTTATGTTTATTTTTGTTTAATTTTTGTAACTATTATAAATATTTGAAAAGGTTCTACATTACCCTCCTCTCAAGATTAATGTAGAAAGTTGTTTCACTACCTTAACTTCCTTACACTACATGCAAAATGCCTCAAAATGACCTAAATAAATAGTAATGTGCCCTTCAAGAATGTAATTATAAATGATAAATAAAAAATATGATATTGAATCTCAAATTTCTATCTTACTATAATTCTATTTCAATAATCATCCACATGAGATAGTTCACAATTTTATATGTAGTAAGGTATTGTTCTTAATCATCATTAATTAGCATGAAAATTATTTTTAGATTGGAATTTAAATTGTGATTTGAAAAACTATTGTAAATATGATGAACTTTGATAGTTAGATAAAACGAATGTACTATTCTATATCCTTGTGTCCCTAGTATTCCTCTATAATTATGAAGTTTGAAGTGGAAGCATAGTGTCGGGAGTGTATACTAAATAGAAAAATAAAAATAAAAATTTATTATTCAAAATGTCAAATGTAAAAATATGCACCTTACTCTATACTCCTTATGGAAGAACTAGTCTATCGTCTATCTAGTAGGGAACCTTACAATTATTTATTTTATATAAACACAAGACTACAAATTTGGAATAATATACACTTTCTATTGTTTTCAAGAAATTATGCCTAGCATATATTTATAATTGTTGACAATCTAGAACATCAATGATTCTCATTTGATACAAATATAAAATAAATATTACAAAAAATTCTATATAAAATTAGAATTATTAATAAAAACAAGTTTAACTAATTATAAAAAAATATTGTTGATAATGGCATAATGTGATGGTAAAATCGTGTTGTTGTGGATATTGCCACCAAGGTTTGAACATCTAATAGAATGTTAATGTTGAGTCTTCATGTCATTTTATCCTAAACTATTATTTATACAGTGATAGAAGACATAATCATGTTAATATATGACGATTAGAAACTAACTTAACTCGTTATCTCATCAATTTAAATAACTAAACAAAATTAGATAATTTTTAAATTTTTTTTTTTTATGAATAGGCATTAATCTATATTAATAGTAAATATTAAAATACATATCCATAGAAAAAGGGTGGGTGGTAAGAAGGCACACCCCAGGAGTCACATGGTCAGTGCCTAGAAAACTAGAAAAAAATTGTCAAATGGGCCTAGCCCAGAAGTTCAACATTACAATCATAAAATAAAGGCCAAAGTAGTTGCAATAGAGCTAGGGGGGTCTTTGTCATCCAAGTTTTTTCCCCATACATCAGTGTGGTCTGGAGTGATGTCAGGAGGAGGACCCCAACAATCATTAACACCTTTATCTTTATCTTATTTATCCTCACGTCGAGGCGAGATTGCAAGTGCCAGACATGGAAAACATTTTGCAGTGTCTGGCCAACCAGAGCCAGAAGTAGAAGTATCATCAGAGGGCCACCTGGAACCGCCACCGCTGCTCCCCACCACTCCTCTAGAGGCCACACTTGGCTATCCTACAGAGGAGGAGAACGAGACCACCGAGGAAGGTGGGAACCACACCGAAGAGGAGGCTGAGAGTAGGGGCGGGCATAGACACTCCAGTCAGCCCCGAGAGGGCGATCGACCATGGGAATGGGTAGGCGAAGTGGGCACCCAAGCCATAGTGCATGGGGCATTGCCCCAATGGTCCAGAAGCACCTGAAGGTGAGCCACCTCAAGTGCAACCTTGTTAGCCTGAACTTGAATTTGCAAGAGCACATTAGAATAAATAATAGCTTTAGAATACAAAAAAACATTTTTATTCATTTGTGTTTTAGCAAATATGCAGGAATTTCTATCTTTACAGATACTGAAGAGGATTTCCACTCTAAAAGTGTGCCAAATCTGGGTATACTTAGTAGGAAGTCTGGACGAGTCTCCCAATAACTCCATATGCTAGGAGAAGGGCTCCAGTTTGAAAGACAGAGAGAGATCATGAATCCAAGTCCAGAGTTGTTGAGCTCTAGTACAAAATCAGAAGAGATGCTTAAAAGACTCAGCTTGCCCACAAAAAGGGCATCGAGGGTCCTAGACCCCCAAGTGAACAAGCTGAGACCCCACATGCAAGCCTTGAAAAATAATACACCAAGCAAAGTGGGTGAGTTTTGACTCAACACTTGTAGAACAAATGGAAAAGAATATTTTTCACTAGACATGAGCGGAGGATTAGAGAAGCCATCTTTGGTTAAGACTGTCAATCATAGGAAAATACGGTGATAGCCACATATAACCAAGCCGAGGCTTGTAATTCCTGAAAGGGGTGTCTGGGTACCACTTCCAGTCCTTCCACCAGGGCTTGGACCCACAAATTCCCACTTTATGAAGAAAATCTATAGGAATAACATTCATCAGACCATCATAAGTATAATGATCTTGGTTTTGAAGTCTGTAAAGCACACAAATATCCTCCCACAACATAATGTGCATTGTGGGTATGTGAAACACATACTACAAGGTTTGAATGCCTTTCTTGTGGAACCTTAGTGCCTTAATCCAAGATGACTTGGCCAGAGGCTGACCATTATTAGAAAAGAGAGGTGACCACCAAACATTCTATTGATTGAGTGAAATCCCATCAAGGAAACCAGATCCAGCCCAACAGAGCAAATGCTTAACCGCCTCCCAGGCTTTCCAAATGATCTTAGCCATGAAAGTACCCACGATTTGGACTAGCTCCTTCATGACCAGAAGGGTTTGAAATCCAATACCCTTCTAGGCAGGTCTATGAACAGGAAATTCAGACTGAATACAATGCTTGAGGATAATTTTCCAGGCTTCATCTCTAGTAAGGGATCTGATTATCCATTTCACACACAAGGTAGTCCCTTGTCGTTAAGTGGAGAGTAGAACAAACCCTCCAAAGTCTCTGGGAAGTTAGAAGAACTCCCAAGAAACACGATGAAACCCTCTATGGGACTCCAAATAGGCCCAAAGAAAGTCTCAAAGCAATTTTTCAAGCCTGGCATAGGCAGCTTTTGAAGGAGCCCAACAAGAGGAGTAATAAACATGAGTAGTCACCAGAATATTTGAGCACACTTGGAATTTTCCTTCCAAAGAGAGAGGCTTGGTAATCCAATAGGCCATATTTTTATCAATCTTGGAGAGAACAACTTGCCACAACTCAGTCGGAGAAGCCTAGAAGGCAAAGGGAATGCCCATAAACCTAAAGATTTTCTTTGGCCCGATCAATTTCCAATCATACTACTGGAGCCAGTGAGGGATGGGCATAATAGACTGCCTCTAACATATAGTTTATTCCACTGGATAGTAGAGCCAAACACAAGACAAAAAGTGTTGAGACAATCTAGGGCCGCCTTAACATTGTTTTCTTCCTCCAAAAGGGTGAGGAAGGAGTCATCAACAAAATGGCCATTCAAAAGTTGATCCTAGGAGTTAGGAAGAGTGATGCCTTTGACACATCGTTGAGAGACCACATTGGCCAAAAAATATCCAAATCCTTCGACAACAAGCACATAAAGGGAAGGAACAAGTAGGCATCCTTGCCGAATGGAGGAAAAGACCAAAGGCAAGAGATTGGCAGCTATTAATGGAGATACAAGCAGAGGCGTCTGAAAAAAGCATTTGGACAATCTGAATGAAGTTAGGCCCAAACCCTAAGGCTTTCAACATGGCCAGAATAAAGGGCCACTCAACGTGGTCATAAGATTTAGCAAAGTCTATCTTGAGAAAAATAGCTTTTTGGTTCGAACGTCTGGCCCACTCCATACCTTCCCACACAACAATGATATTGTCCAAAATAAATCCGGACTTGATAAAACTAGTTTGCTCCGGGCACACATTCTAAGGTAGAAGATGGCGGAATTTCAAAGCCAACGCTTTGGCGATGATTTTATAAGAGACATTGAGGAGTGTGATAGGCCTCCAATTGCAAATATCCTCGGGATCTCTAAGCTTAGGCATGAATTTAATATTTCCTTTGTTAATTATATTACTCAGGGATTTGGAATGAAAAGCCTCAAGATAGACCTTATGCAGATCATGACCAACACAGTCCCAAAGGGCCTTGTAAAACTCACAAGGGAAACCATCAATCCCAGGAGCTTTGTCATTAGCCATGGACTGAACGGCTTCCTTCAAGTCTTCAACTGTGAGAAATTTCTCACAAAAGTTCTCTGGGCTGAAGATAGCCTATGTGGAACAACAATAAGACAATCCTAAAGGGCTTGTTGGCGCTTTGGCCTATAATCCTGAGCAGTGAAAACTTGCTCATAATGTCGAAAAAAGGCTTGGAGAATGTCAAGTATCTCAGAGAGCACCTGGGATCCCTCTTTAATTTTTTGATTCCAGAAGAAGAGTGCTTGGCACGTAAGGCTAGAAAAAGTCCTTGGAGGCACGGTCGCCAATCTTTAATCACTGTAATCTAGATTTGATTTGTGCACCTCTGGCAACATAATTGTCACCAATGGACTCGAGCTCCCAAGGTCACCTACAAAACCAAAAATATTCCTTCCACAAGAGAGAAGTAAGAGAAAAATATCGTGTTATTATGGGAACAACGGATTATGATTAAACCTCATATGATTTACATGAATTTTATTGATTTAAAATGTACATATGATGCCTTCCTTATATAGGAAATGATGAGAGATAAGACTAGCTAGGATTGTGACAAGTTTCTTAGTCCTATACTATGAGACAACAAGTGATAATATAAGATAAGATTACATAAAAACTAAGGACTTTTATAAAGATTCCTAGCTTTGTAAGTAAAATTAACATGGGAACATGTGTAAGTAGGACCTACTAGGTGAAGTAGATAGGTAATATACCTTGTTCACACCAAAAAACCCCATTAAGTGTAACTTAGGGAGAATAAAAAACAAATGCAAATGATACAAAGATGTTGATGATGGGTCTCAATTACTAGGCCACTTTAGATACCCATGTACAAATGTAATCTCTCACAAATAGAGAAAAGGAGAAAACCTAGTGGGACAAAAAATCCTCTCTAAAAGAGACAAAATGCAAACAAACATGAACAAGTGATGGATGGAGAACTCAAGACTCCCAAGGATGAGATCCATCAAAAGTATACAATTAATTACCCCATAAGAGGGGAAGAGAGAAACTATGTATCCCCCCCACAATGTGTAATGTCTTTTGGTGAATGCTTGAAGATAAAACATGATCTAATGCCTACAAAAAACATTTGAATTTCCTTGGGAAGAAACAAAACTTATTATAGAGGTATGAATTCTTCTCATTCCAAATAGGAATTAGTAAGAAGAAGAATCTACATGTATGAATATTATGCCTTTAAAATATTCTCATGTGTCACCATGCCCATGGAAGATGATGATGCCACAATACAATCAAGTACACACCAGATCAATAAAGAAGGTGGCAAACCATGATCAAGTGGTAACTGATGTTGAACAAGATCTAAATACAAAGATGCTGGGATACTAGCTATAATGGGATTGTCATCAAAGAGGAGAGACAACCCCTCAAAATTTTCCTCAAAATCTAAAATGTGAGACTCCATAAATAAGTCTGAAATGCTTGTCAGGTAATTATCCCATGAAGATGTATTTGAAAGTCCATGATTTACCTACTACAAAGAATCACTAGAAGATCTCAAAGAAGCATATTTGAACTTTGATGTAGAATCAGGTGATGGATTTTTGATCTCAATATGAGGAGTAAGAGAAATAGGAGAGTTCCCTTGATCATCAAGCCACTCAAGTGTTGCATCATATTCAAGCCCCTTTAATTAATCAAATGGTATATTATCATCATCAATGGGAATGAGGCAATATAATCTAGAATTATCTGGGAATGGGGAGATATGAGGGTCTCCATAGATGTCCCACATTTTGATCTAAAGTGTGTGTGAGAACTTGATTCCATATATCTCATACAAGGTGTCCAAATGTATGCTAAAAATAATGGTTGTACCTATTAATCCTACAATATGATAATTTTTATTACCCCAAACTAATTTCTTCCAATTTTTATCTAGCTCGGGGATGAGTCCATAAAGATGAGGAAAAAGATTGAGCCACTTGAGATGTCTTAGGATGATTTTTTGGTAAGAATCATAATTATCTTTATTCAGAATGATTACAAAATGATGAGTTGCATAAACAATGAAATTACGATGATACACTCCTTAAATGATAAAATTAGAGATCAAAACATATTAAGCATATGAAATGAGGTGATTTGATAAAAAAACTTTCCCAAGTGCCAACATGTCCAAGTAATCCTCCAAAATGAAAATATTAACAATTTTGAATAAAAATTACTTGGGGATAAATCTAGAAAAAGTTTATATGTGGCTTGATAGACCTCCTTAATACCTTTCCAACACTACAAGAATGATGGAAATTGGAGATCTAGGAAAAAAGTTATCAACTTAGAGGCTAAAAATAAAGACCCAACTTCAATTAACAATTAAATGCACCTACAAACAAATATATAAAAATGGCTTGCACCATTGTGAAGTGCTCAAAACCAACTTTTTGATGATATCTTGCTTGCAAAAATTTGACAACTTGATGGAAAGTTGTGGCACTTTCAAAACAAAATTCCCAATTAGGGCATTAGGAAAAAAAAAAGGTCCCTAGGCAAGCACCAGACACCCATATGACCACGGTCTATTGAAAAGTTTAAAAGTTTTTTTTCCTATCATTGACAGAGTGATAGGAAAGTGGTGTTGGCTTAGTTGAGGTGGCAGTTGGGGTTGGCGTCTCCCTCATACCACTTGCGAAGACTTAACCCTTGGGTGCTAGGAAAAACCAGTGGACGAACTTGGATCCAAAAAACTATACCAATATAGCCTATGATTTAATTTAAGTAAAAAATTGATTTAAAAAGCTTGATTTTATATTTTTTATTATGATTGCGATGATAGGAGGTGATGCATAGTTTCATGGAATATTCCACAAAGATGTCGATTAGCCTAATGAGACTATAGATATTCGACCTATACAAGATGTACAAACTATATAGACATGCACCATATGGATTCCATATAGTTGTATGGCCAATTTTTTGCAACCTTCTAGAACCCTAGCAAAAATGGCCAATTTTTTTTTTCACCCAAATATCAAGTATTATATATAAAAATAGGGGTTTTCACGCCTTTTGGACTCAATGGTGAGGTTTTTTTTCCCCCAAAGTGTACCCAAAAAATATCATATTTGATTATCTCCTAGATTTGAGAAGGGGCTTGTAGATTTAAAGCTTTGATATCATGTTAGAGTCACCAATGAACTAAAGCTCCCAAGATCACTTGCAAAACCAAAATATGCCTTTCACAAGTGAGTAGCAAGGAGAAAATATTTCCTAATTATGGGAACAATGGATTATGATTAAACCCTTATGATTTGCATGGATTTTATTGATTTTAAATGTACATATGATGCCTTTCTTATATAGACAAGAATGAGAAATAGGACTATCTAAAATTGTGACAAGTGATAAGATAAGATAAGATCACATGACAACTAAAGACTTCTAGAAATATTCCTAGCTCCCTAAGTAAACTTAACATGTGATGAAAATGTGTGAATAGGACCTACTATGTGAACTAGCTAGATAATAGACCTTTTTCACACCAAAATTTTATGTACAAGAAGTAAAAATGTTAAGAAGAGTATTAAATTTTATGTTTTTCCTTAATCTTATGGATGAGTTTTGATTTTTTTATTATGTATTATTCTTTATTAATACTTTTCTCAAGATAGTGATTTATTGATGTTTTGTAAGGATCTACCTAAATTTATTATTCAAAAAATTAGGTACTTGTAAGGAAAATACGTGATTTTTATATTATCCTACATTACTCAAGACCTAATAAAACAATTAAAGCTAATCAATAATAAAATTGATCTAGAAAATTATTCTTATAATCAAATTAATTAGAGAAAGCTTAGGTGCTTATTTGATTTGGCTTGGTAGATCATTAAACTTGATGTTTACTTGCTAGAATAGTTTTACATATGACTTGAAACTAAAATATTGATGCATATTCGTGATCAAGATATTAAAAATATTTTGTGTTAAAATTTATGTTGTTGTGGACTAGGTCACACTATTCAATTTGTTCCTTGACTAGGCCACATAGTAAGGTTTGTTTTCAATGGTGGAATAAGGTCCTCTTTTGGAAAAATCCTTTGAATTTTTTTACTATCACTTTTTTTCTTATGTTCTAAGTATGTTCATTCTTAGGAGTAAAGTGGGACTTGATTTAAGATGAAGAAAAGGTCATTTTCTTGTCTCAATGGAATTCAAGCCTCTAGAAAAGAAAAGTGTTTCACATACATGCCAAGCATACTATGTTAATACAAAATATAGTGTGTTGGCAACACAAGGGCAGACAACTCAGAGGGGGGTGAATCAATTGTCACAAAATTTCAAACTTATTAAATTTATTAACCCCTATTCTTAGATCTGATTAATAACCATGAAATCAAAAATCAACAACACATCAGAAACACACATAACACTAGGATTTTTGCATGGAAATCCTGTTAGGGGAAAAAACACGTTGGAGGTTAATCCATAAGTTTATACTCTGTTAAAAGTATGGAAAATGGGGAATGCACATGCATTCAGGCACACTGCCTAGAGCTCATTGTTCAATTACAAAAAGGCTTATTGCCCAAGGGAAGACTCACTGTCTTATAGTAATATTCAGATTAAATCCATCTAAAAGATCTTGAACTGAGAAAATAGCATTTGCTAGTGCCTGATTATAGTTCTGATTAAGCACATGAACACTTCTTCACTCTTCTTCACACTCTTCTCTGCCTTCAAAAGATTTAGAACATTATTCATGCACTCACACTTGCTCGCTCACTCTCACACTCTCAAATGAAGAAACAATCGCTTATATATATCCGCAACAAGGAATTACATCGCTTCATGTCGGCTTCAACAAAATAATAAAATAAATACAAACTGTCGGCCCAAACCAATAAATATTATTAATGCAAATCTACCAAGATCGTCCACAACATAGTGGAGACCCAAAACAATATCATCAAACACAAAATACCTTAAAAAATTATTCCTTGAATATCCACAACATGCTACAAACACCTTGTCGGCCATGAACATGAAAGACATGAACACACGAGAGAAAATCATCGATTGCGAGCACAACGATCAATGTAGAAGTACAAAATAGTAGAGAACAATCTAGAAAAATCCAAAAACACCACAAGAGCATACACAACAACTCAGATTACTAGAATCACATTATCTTCTTCCAAGAACACCAACTATAGTAGCAGAATAACTGTCGGAACACAAAAACTCATAACTTGCTCAAATATTCATGCACACCTTTGAAAATTTTGGTGGATAAACTAGATACACTTGAAAACAAACCCTTTAATCTATAAATTCTCACCATCAACATACTGAAATTTCCATCATACCGATCTTCATTGCTTCACAAAAAACTTGCAACATATTTTATTACAATTTTCTCAATATCCTCGACATATACAGTCTTAAAGACATTAATGCTAATAGTGTTGAAATCAATGAAAACCACATATCAGCAACACAACCACAACATCCAACATAGTGTACTCCAATGAACTAGTGTAATGTATAAACATTAAATACTACACTTGAATAAAATTTGATAAAAAATCATTGTTTTATTCCTGTATGTCCTATTATTATCTCAAATTATTAATTTTATGTCCTTAGATATGTGACTCTATTTATTAATTTGAAGTATTTAGCATGTGGGTTGATGAGGTAACAACTAATTTTGTGAAAGGGTATGATTCATAGTGTGAAATGATAAATTTAAATTTTGTGGACAAGGTCATGCCCCACAACATAGTTAGTTTTGGACTAATGTATGCCACATGGTCTAGTACTCTATGGAAAAAGGATTTAGAGTGCAAAATAGTGAAGGCTAAGTTAGTTTATAGTGGAAAATGTGATCAATTCTAGGAAGAAGTAAATGTATGGAACTTGAAGACAATATATATATAATTTATTCCTTCACCAAATTATTTCATTGTGACACTCATGAGAAATTGAGAGATGTAGTTGGTATTGAGTTTCATGATTATTGACCATAAGAGGATCTACATTGGTTTGCATCTATAGGGTGGGACAACACTGGAATATCTAATTTAGTGATGATGAAGTCCATATATGCACTACAATTTGAGAGAGAGATGCTCAATTATGATGATATCACCAAATATTCCCCCATTACGTTCTTTGAAAGATAAAGTGTAGAATGATGTGTTTGACTATCAATAATGATATGATTAAGATCCTTTATAAATATGAAGGTAGAAACATAACATGGATCACACTACAATTGCAATGCTCCATGACATGTAGATAACCTATGTGGATGCCTTAGTAATTACTAACCCACCCCATCTAAAGATATGGTTTTGGCATGGATAGCGACCTTAGCAAAGCCACTAATCACTTCCATTTAGGAATAAATAACCATAGTATCACCAATAACATTCATTGAAGCTTAGATTAAATATAGGCATAATTTGACCAACCAATTATCTAAGATAAGTATTTTCACATAAAATTGCACCCTATTGAACATGAAGTTCAACATTCCAATGACCTAATGGAAACAACCTCAAGGTGTGTAAAATTTTGTGCGTATGAGGTCAAATCTCCGGAGAACGCTGACTTCCTCTTTCAATCCAAGTGTAATGTATTGGTCCAACCCAACACATGAAAACCTACCACTATCCTATTCTAATAGATCATGGGGAAAAGGAGAGAAGGAATGCATGAAAGGGAAATAGAGGTGGTACACCAAGATTGAAAGGTTTTTCTTCCTATCTAAGGTTGTTTGATACATTGAAGAAGAGGATCAAAAGATTCACATAGTTCTTTATTTAGTGATTCTTAGAGGAAAACATGGAGGTTAGGGTTTGACAAGGTGTTGGAAGGAAATAAGATTCTCAAAACAATAACTGTAAACAATTTAACTCAAATGCACATGCATGAAAAAAGATAATGTAACACTTAGACATGAAGGTAATGAAAGATTACTCATACATAAAAGAGGAGAGAACCAACAACAATGATCAAATTCATTAATGTAAAGGAATATAGCCAATCTTTACAATCGTAGGGATGCAAAATGCAAGTCTGCCAAAGAAAACCTTAGAGGAGTAAGAGGAAGAACCCTCGAAATGAATAAATTTCTTGCCTTTATAATTCAGGGATAACTTAGAACCACAAATATAACCCTAACCATAACTAGGGTTAGCAATAAGGTCTATGCATGAAAGGATGGAGCCATCCTGTGAAAATCATGATTAGGTCATGGATCCATTAGAAAAGGAAACAATGAGAAATAAATGAGCATGGGTGCACATGAAATCCACTTGCAGAATTCAAGGGAGCGATAAATGTCGTCCTTGAAGCCCAGAAGTTGAAGTAGGTAGCTAAGGAAGCGGTTTGAGTATTAATGGCATCACCTAGAAAAAACACGTCAAAATCTATGGAAGGGTTGGGGCGTCAGGAGCGAAAAGAAACCTTTGGATCATTAAATGGTCGATAGGCCCAAAAAGTAGCACCTTGTCAGACATCGAACCTTAGTCATCTCTCATAATTCATACTTCATACTATATTGGCACTGGTGTCGGGCTTCAAATTTTTGGCATGGGGCTTACCACCAAGCAAAGAAAAGCATAGGAGGAAAGGGAAAATATCGAAGCTAGAAAGGACTCATCAACCATTGGATATTGGTGTCGGGCTTATTGCTTACTACTTACCAAATAAAGCAACAAGAGGTATGAAAGGAAATCATTACATAACTATGTCCTTATAAAATATAGAATGCCATCATTGGCAGTAAACATTGTTTGAAAATATGTGAGATGTTTATCAAAGTTGGACACCTCATTATAAATGGTATGTTCATGATCGAAGCCTTATTCAATGTCAGAAAAAGTAGTTGGAGGTGAAGTAGGTAACTGTGGAAGAGTTGTGCTATTTAGATCAAAATAAAAGTTGGAGAAATCAAGAGTTGTTCTTATGAGAGTTGTTTTAGGTCTTGAGTAAGACATGTTTGTGTTTGACACTTTAGGATGAACTGAGGAAGCCATTTCTAAAGATTACATCAATCCCATTTTAAGAATAATTTAAAATCACAGTTTTATCCAATAATTTTGGCACCATTTCCGGGGAACAGTGTTAAAGGCCTACATTTCTAGTAAACTGAGTTAGGAGCATTACGCTAAGGATAAAGTCCACGCGATAGTCGACCTCATTTTGATAATTACCCTTGGTTTTCTTTGTCATAGATAATTTAGGTGCATGAATCGTAATAGGGATAGTAGAGGAAGATTCATAGAAACGAAAAGGGAAGTAGTTTACAACCCAAAAAATCCAAAAATAAATTAGCACCATCCATTGAGAGCCCGTAACTTGAAGAATTGAAAGATAAGTCAAAATAACCCATTGAGAGAAGTAGCTCGACTCAAGAGAAATTAAAAAGTAAATTGCCATCACTAGAATTACCCGAACCTGATCTTGAGAAGTGTGCTATTGAGACCACTATTATTCAGACACCCGCAAATACCCAACTGAGCTGTTCCAAGATATTACGCAAAAAGGTTGAACAATTTTTCCATGAGTCTTACGGGGATCAAGTTGGTCCATTTTCCGAAGAAGGCCACAAGCCATTTGAAACTTATTTTACTCCTTGGGAATTAGAAGTCATGGATCCCAACAACAATAACGACAACAACAACAATAACAACAATCACAATAGGGAATTGGCCAACAATAATCCAGTTACTTTTGAGTTTCCAATCACAAATCCTGGAGGAGATGCCCCCATGAAGAATATTCCTCATTCTTCTTTGCCCATTTTTCGTGGTCTTTCAATGGAAGATCCTGACATGTTTTTGTTTGAATTTGATGTGTTGTGTCATAGTTATGACTACCAAAACAATGCACAAAAAATCAAACTGTTTCCAACTACATTAAAGGATGTCTCCCTACGATGGTTTATGAACCTTCGGAATATTAGAACATGGGAGGCCATGAAGGAGCTATTCTTGAACAAGTACCAAGAATATTGCAAAATGAAGGAGGTTTGGGATGAAATTTTCCGCATGACTCAAAAGGAAGACAAGTCCGTAGAAGACTACCTAGAATGTTTTATGTTTAGTCTTCAACGGTCTCACCAGGAGGGACTAAATGATGATACTATTAAAATTTTATTTCTTAGAGGGATAAGAGATGATGTTAGGGAAGCATTAAATTTAATAGGAAAAGGGAATATCTCTAAAATGGAATTTGATGATATCTATGATATTTGTAGGAACTATTCGAGGTCGCAACATTTGTGAAGGAGCTATCCAAGTAAGCCTTATACCACAGGCAATGCGACAGGTATCAAAAAGAGGGAAATAGCCAATTTACTTGAGGATCTTAAAGCAAATTTTTTGAGGCATATGGGGAAACAAATAGACACTCTTTACACTCGTAGGAAGCAAGAGGAAGCCGAAAAGGACCTAGCTATGTTTTGTCCAACGTGTCGCAAGAGACATGGTAGTGAGGATTTCCCATACAATAGGACAAACATCTCATCCTTAGAAGAACTCAGTAAGAGCTCTACCTTGAGGCCTCTTCCTGTAGGTGTACCCCAAATGGAATATTCTGAAGAACCCATCTATTATATGGCCCCTAGGTGACCCTTCCCACCCCAAGTAATGCACCCTAACATGATGAACGATTATCTTGCCCCAAGACTGAGCCAACCCAACTCTTATCAAACGAGATGGTATGGGGGTTGGCAACAACCCCCATACCCTCAATGGATGCCGCAATATCAGTATACTTCACAACCATGGCAACAGGCATGGAGGCCACAACTGCCACAACCATCACCATACCAACAACAACCATTCCCCTCACAATAAAAATTTACACCTCCTCCTATGATTAACCCATACCAAAAACCACAACAACTCCTTCCAGCCTTGCCGTCATCAGCCGCCCCACCCGTCAATCCAACAAACTATCCACCATAGCCACCAAGACCTACATCAATGCCAGTCTAGCCCAACCCCAACCCCAACAATAAGGCAACCCAACCAGTGTATAATAATGAGACAACAAGCTACTCCACCTATCCCATAAATACATTAGAAATAGATGGAGTTCAATTGAGGTCAAGGAAGGCTCTTCGAGGGACCACCATTATAGAAATCAACAAGGAGTCAGAAATTGAGCCAGCCAAAGAACCTCCCTTTCTCGAATGATTTCAATCTGAACCAATACAAAGGGAGGATTCTCAACCTAAATTCAATTTTGTTAATGAGTCATGCAATGTTAACATTAAGATTCCTTTGTTGCAGGCCATCAAAGACATTCCCGTCTATACAAAAACAATTTATGATCTATGTACCTGGAAGTAGAAAAAGAAGCAAGACCCAAAAACCATTCAAGTCATCGGACAGTTGGTGGATCTTATGCTCGAGAACATCACCATTCCAAATTATTTCAATCCAGGGAGTTTGGTCATTAAGGTAACCATTGGTAAAGTAAGTATTCCTAATACCCTTGTAGATTTGGGTGCTGTAATTAATGTAATGACAAATGAAATGAAAGAAAGATTGTCATTAGAAGGACTTAGGCCTACTCCTATAGTTCTTCAAATGGTAGATTGATCTTTGGTCAAGCCCAAAGGTGTGATTGAAGATGTAATCCTTTCTATTGATTAATCGGAATACCCAACTGACTTTGTGATTTTGTAGCCAAAAATTAAGCTGGGGAGATACCCCCTAATTTTGGGATGACCTTGGTTGGTAGCTACAGATGGATTTATCAATTGCTAATTAGGGAACATGGTCATTTCCAATGGAAAGCACAAGAAACAACTGACTCTATACCCGCCAACACAACCTTTATTGGAAACAGAGGACCCAGTTTGGATTGATAGCAACTTGGATGAGTCATTACCAATTCTAACAATTGATAAAGCCTTAGATATGGAGGATAATGTTTTTATTAATTTCCTTCAGAACAGGTATACGTTTAATGAAATTTTTGAAAGCAAGGTCCTCCATTCAGGTATAAATACTCAATGTCCTTTTGGGGATTTTCCATTAGTGGGTAGTTCACGTTCTGTTCAACACTTTATCACATTGCATCAGTTGTTAGCCCATAATTTCTTATATAGTTCATTCTTATCTTCTGCAAATTCGATTGACATGCCATCCACCTCACAAGTCTTCCCCATTGAGTCACCTAAACAATCATAAGCTATGGAAATTCTGCCTAATTGCACACTTAACCCCTAAACAAATCCAAGATCTTATCGCCATGCTTAGAACAAATAAAGATGTATTCGCCTGGGAATACCAAGACATGTGTGGCATTCATCCTGATACCTGAACCCACCATATCTACATTGAAGAAGGTAGTCATCCAGTTAGGCAACCACAACGTCGACTCAACCCTAATTTGCACGAAATAGTTAAAGAGGAGTTACAAAAAATGTTAAATGTTGGGTTTATATATCCTATTTTTGATAGTCAATGGGTTTATCCTTTAGTTGTGGTTCCTAAGAAAAATGGTAAATGGAGAATTTGTGTTGAATATAGAGCATTAAATAAATCTACTAAGAAAGATCATTTTCCATTACCATTTATTGATCAAGTATTGGAAACTCTTGTAGGTAAAAAATTCTCTTTTCTGGACAGGTTCAGCGGTTACAACTAGATTCACATAGCACCAGAAGATCAGGACAAGACCACTTTCACTTGCCCTTGAGGCACCTTTTCTTATAACATCTTGCCATTTGGTTTATGTAACGCCCCTGCCACTTTTCAAAGGGAAGTTTTGAGAATTTTTGTGGATCTTGTCAATGATTGTGTTGAGGTATACATGGATGATTTTACTATCCATGGTAATACTTATGAAGAGGCTAAAGCAAACTTAGAAAAGGTACTTAGGCATTGTATAAATACCAACTTGTCATTGAGTCATGAAAAGTGTCACATAATTATGATCGAAGGGATAGTGCTTGGTCATTACATCTCCTCTAAAGGTATTCAAGTGGATCCTAAAAAGGTCCAAATTATCCAAGACTTGCCTATACCCTCTAGTCAAAAAGATGTTCAAAGTTTTCTCAACCATGCAGGATATTACTAGAGATTTATAAAAAAAGATCAGTAAGATTGCATCCCCCTTGTTTGCCTTGCTAGCCAAATATGTTGCTTTCTCTTGGACACCTACGTGTCAAGAAGCCTTTGAGTCCATCAAGACAAAACTTGTAATCACACCCATCCTTAGAGGACCAAACTGGGAACTACCATTTCATATCCACACTGATGCTTCTAATTGTTTGATGGGAGTTGTGCTTGGAAAAAAAGAGGATAATATTTTCTATTCTATCTACTACATCAGCAAGAACTTCACAGGTGCCGAGATAAATTAAACGGTAACTAAAAAAGAGTTTTTAGTTGTTGTGTATGCCATTAATAAGTTTCATCATTATATTACTGGCTATAAAGTGTTTGTCCACATAGATCATTCGACGATTCAATTTTTAATGAATAAACCTGTGGTAACTAGTAGAGTCATTAGGTGGTTTCTTTTACTCTAGGAATTTGATATAACTATACTTGATAAGCCTGGTCGAGAAAATATGGTTGTAGAATTTCTGTCCAGATTAAAACAGCCAGAAAATGAACCCACTCCAGTTGATGACGCCTTTCCAAACGAGCACCTCTTTTCTATATCCACAAAGAGCCCATGGTTCACCGATATTGCAAACTACCTGGTTACATGCAAGTTCCCACCACATTTCTCTATGAGGGAATGACGAAAGTTGTTTGGAATCAATGGACAATATACATGGATTAATGGATTGCTCTTGCACATTGACATTGACAATATCATGCGATGTTGTGTACCAAAAGATGATGTCTTCGATATACTTCATGCATGCCATACAAAACCATGCAGAGGACACTTTGTTGCTTAGAGGACTGCCCAAAAGATTCTCACTGCAGGTTACTACTGGCCTACACTCCACACGGATTGTAAATGCTATGTTCATCATTACGACAAGTGTCAGCGCATGGGTCGACCCAAATGCTCAGACGAGATGCCCTTACATCCACATTTGTCCATAGAGCCATTTGAGAAGTGGGGCCTTGATTTTGCTGGCCCAATTAACCTGCCATAAAGGAATAAGGAATACATCCTTGTATGTACCAATTATGTCACCAAGTGGGTAGAAGTGGTAACATCGAAGCATGCCAAAGATACAAAAGTAGCCAATTTCTTATACTCTGAAATTTTCACAAGATTTGGTGTGCCACGTGAGATAACCATAAATCGAGGACCACAATTCACATTTGAGCTCATTTCTGCCTTGGTTCCTGAATATGAAATTCACCACCGCAAGTCCACACCCTATCACCCTCAAGCCAATGGGTAGGTAGAAGTCACCAATTGAGAGATTGAGAATATTCTTACTAAGAAAATTTCTCTTCATAAGTGCGATTGGGCTACACGACTTCCTGACGCTGTGTGGGCCTATCGAATAATGTGGAAGACCACCATTAGTCTGACCCCTTATGAGCTCATCTATGGTAAGAAGGCAGTCCTTCCCATTGAGTTTGAGATTAAAATTCTTCACACTACACTAAAATTGGGTATGGGTCTTTCTGATGCACAAAAGGCATGCATTTATCAACTACATTCCTTAGATGAATTGTGCTAGGAAGCACTCTTCCACACTGAGGTTGTTCAAAAATATTGTGTTCTATGGCATGGCCGCCACATCGGCCAACAATCATTCCAACCTGGAGATTGGGCACTCCTATACGACTCCCACTTCCAAGACTTCAAAGGAAAGTTTCACACACGCTGGCTGGGGCCCTATGAGATCTAGACCATATATGCTAATGACGTTGTTCATCTTTGTACAATGGACTCTGAAAGATGATCACTTCTTGTCAATGGTCACCGCCTCAAACTATACAAGAAGCCTATTTCCAAAGAAGTTTTTTTTTAGATGTGGCACAAGAACTCACTGTTGTTCCTTTTGGCCTCCTTCGAGATTGATCAATACTACCAAAAAAAAGAAAAGAAAAGGAGCAATAAAAGATCCAACGGTGAAAACCCTTTTTGGGCATTGTTGGCCAGTTAATCTTTGAAAACCAGTTTTCGGCGAGCATTACCTGTTCAATAAAAATTAGTGGTGCAAACCAATTTATTGGCACCACTAGGCGGTGATAGATTGAAAACTAGGCAATTGGCGGTCTATTGTCGATATCTATAAAAAAAAGAAAAAAGAGAGATATCTTCCACATTGGCACTTTGCCTTCCTATCATTTTCCTGCCCAGAACCCTAGCCTATTCTGTCCTATTGTCTGATGATCAACTTTGAAACTGTTCCTGTCATCTATTTGTCAGGTGCCCTTATTCTCAGTGTCTCCATTGGTTTGTGCTATCCCTTACTTCTGGTTGGGTTCTACGACCCTTCACTCTTGTTGCTGCCATCCGTGTCACAATGGTTGTTAGTGGCTTTTAGCCAATAACTATTGCTCCGATTGATTTTATGTTCTTGTCTCTCTTGTGATAGGAACCAATGCAGTTATCTCCTATCTGGATTTTCAGTGCTTCGACTGGTTGAACGTCACCTTGTCAGTTTACATACTCATCTCTTGATGATGTCTCATGCTTTCTTTTCCACACGACGTTTTCCAGCTGGCTGCTTTCATTCAATTTTGGCTTTATCATGATTGTACCTCCTACGCTGCACTCTTACTGCCCTATCATTACTATGAGTTGGCATCTGCATCAACATCGAAATTTCCATGGGTGTCACCACATCACCGCTCCTGTCCATCAACGGTCATCGGTATTGGTATTTCACATTTGTTTTCCTTTTCTTTTTATTTTATTTAAATATCGATCGTTCATTTAATGATGGTGATGTCACCTGCGGGAGGGTAACTTGCTAAGCTGGGGGGGAAATGTCACATCTTCCGTCGTCTCTCATCTTTTCCATAAAAACCCTGTCCCATCGTATCTACATCCTTTGATTTCCAACGTGATTTGTCATAAATAGTAACTCCTTAATACCACCACTAATCATTATTATTCACCTGTAATAATAAATTAAAAATCACCATTCTTTAACCACTTACCATAAACCATTTCTTACCGCCTCACTGCCAGTTAAGTTGTCCTATTCCTAGTGATAGTTATTTCTGAAAAACTATTTTTTTACACTTTACTGGGCTCGAACTGTGAACTGTTTAGATTGCACCTCCTGGTAAGGATATGGCAGGAGACCACAAACACCGCTATGAGCCAATGACTATGGATGATTTAAGGGCTACTATGATGTCTAAAGCTTACAAGATATTCAAGCAAGTAGGATTGGATGTATATTTTAAGAGACTATAGGCGTATGCAGAGAAATTGGCTCGCGAGTTCGTGACAACCTGCAACACTACACGGGCAAGAGTTTGTGGGCTAGCGATTGCTATCTCAATAAAAAATATAGCATATGTTAGGGGGTTTCCATTGACAAGAGAAAGCTATTTTCCTAATAATTTTGGCCGAGAAAGAGACCTCAAGTCCCTCCGTAAGAAGTTCTTGAAGCGTGGGGAGTCAGTTGAAGTAGTGTCAGGTCAAGGCACAAAGTTATCTTCACTTCCAACTCCACGGAACAATGTGGAAAAAATTGTTATTTAGTATTTGACCTATGAAGGAAGGTATGTATATGTTTATGCAAAACAATTTCGACTAATGATACATTTGAGATGGGGTGCATTCGTCAATATTCCCTTCTTTTTGTATTCTTCCTTAATGCAAATGCGCAAAGTAGTTCAAAAGGGTAGTGAGAATTCATTGGCACATCATGGGCTTATTAAATTTTTAATTGTAAGGGAATTAAAGAGACTTTCACCTCCTAGGGACTGGGACTCATTTATTGTATATGAAACCCCTAAGAATTCTATTGAAAATGCCCTCCATGATACTTCAGAGCACTTTGCCGAAGAAGATTCCCACAATATAGGAAAGTCTACTGATAACCTAGAAGAGGAAGATTCTGGTTAGGAAAACTTAGAGGATAATGAATGCATCAAGGGTTCTGAGTCTGAAGTTCCTCCTAATAGTGCTAAGAAAGGAAGAGCAAAAATCCTAGGGTCAAGTAGCAAAAAGGTTATGGGTTCTAGTACTAAATGATTCAAAGTCAAGGATACCAAAATCTCTACACCTGGCTCTAGGGTTGAAAAGAAGCGGCGTAGTGGGTCTACCTCAGCTGCTATTTTAGAGGAAAAACAATTGTCACCTGATTCCATAGATAAGTTAGCCAACTTGGCTAACGTAGCTAGTGGCTTAAGTTCGCAAGAAACTAAGGACATTAGGGATTTGACAATAGTGGCAATGGTCTCTCGAAAGACTAAAAGAACAAAAGCTATTGCTAGAGAGTTGAGAAGAAGTAAGAGAAAGAAGCAAAAAATGATAGACCCTGAGGTCCCCTACAACACCAAGAGGAACTTGAGAAAAATATTGAGATTCCACCTCATAATTCTCCTATCTTAAGGGAGGAACTTGAGAAAAAATTTGAGGTGCCGCCCCAACATTCCCCTGTCTCAAAGAAGATGTTGTGCATTCAAGAAGAAATTCTTGACAAGGATATTGTTTAAAATGAATCTACCCTGGCCAAAAGTGATAATGATCTTGACAATCTTGAGGATCACAAGCCACATGACACTACCCAGGAAGAAGAGCATCAAATAGAAGAGAGGGTAGGGAATGAAGTGAATGTGGAGATTCAGGAAAATGGAAATGTTGAAAACCTTCATCAGGAACAAAAAGACAAACAAGAATCAAAGGCGGAAGAAGAGCATGAAGAAGAACATCCCCTGCTCACTAATGATGACATTCACAACTTGCAGAATTTGGTGACCAAGATAACTGAGGAAAATGAAACTTTAGAGAAACAAGTTCAAATGACAGAGTCACACAACTCATTCCAAGCAAATGAAATCAGTCAGTTGAAGGGAAAAATTGAGCAAGAACAGGTCCTTGAGACATCGGTGGTAACAATTCAGGAGCATGAAAAAAAGTTGTAGGAACTCCATCGATTGTGTGTCATAGAGGTCACTAGTACTCTGCAGAAACTCGCCCCTTCTCTTTGGTTTGTATTCTATACTCTCTTTGCATGAGGACATGCAAAGTCTGCAGCTAGGGGGAAATGATGGGGGAAAAATATGCCATTCTTTTACCTCTTATTTGTGTTAAACCTTGTTATCTTTCCTAGTGTCTCCTGTCATTCCTGTCACTTTTCGTTAATGAACTGAATGTATTTTATGAAATAGAAGGAAAGGTTAAAACTAGTGAAAATATCGATTTCGCTGACTATTGCTAACTATGTTTTGTGATTTTGGTAACAAGCAGTGTTTAATGGTTGAAAATGCACATGAAGGACCTCGGTGGAGGGATGACTAAACTACAGAAGTCATATCGTCATTTTGGCTCTATTTGTCAAAGATTAGCAATTTTTTTCTAGGTTGTTATGTTGTTCTCGAAATACTTTCAAAAGACTTTAAAACTATTTTTGATTATCTTTTAATGGTTGTTGGCTGAAAGCCACTAACAACAAAAAAATTTATTCGATTACATCTGAAAGACTGTTAGATGTATAGGTAGATACAATATGTATATATATGTGTGTACGCTGAAACTAGATATAGATATACATAATTGCAATCAAAACTTTGGTGATTTTTATCTATACTCTATTCATGTGTTTTGGATGAATGAAAGTGATAGTGGAGTAATTTTGTGTGCGTGAGTTTCATCTTTCAATAACCGACGAAGGTAGGGCCCACTTCCTCAGTTGTTGATGATCGTTGCATTAGGATTATGTGTGTGGTAATGTATGCTTTGATTTATAAGTTATTTGATTATTTCATTACTGTATTGTTTGTTCAATCCTTTGTCTACATAATCCATTTCCAAAAAAGTATTAATCAGTATTGATTTATTAATTCTTTTTAGTACAATTTGTATTGGTTTATTCGATATCTATCTGTTTGTACATGTAATTCATTAATCATTCGTTACAGAATCTAGTTTGATATCAATTAATGAAATCGTTATGAGCCAAGAAGTTGAGTAATCAGTTGGTGTCGAAAGTTTGTTAATATTTAGTAGTTCAACTTTGATTCTATTCATATTATTTCCAAATAGATTTTCATTCTATTATAGATAACTTTACTACCGCTCTTTTGTGTGCTAGTAACCTATTTTCTATGCAAAACTATTTCTTCACAGGTTCTTGTCACACTTGTGACAGGAAATATGTCAATCAAAATTTTGTCCATAAGCAGATTACATTAGTTTGCATCCATCAACCCTTGGTTCATTAATTGCAGCTCTTCGACATATTGCCACAACACAGTTCAAAAGCCTACGTTCCCGCATTGACACTTTAGGATGAACCGAGGAAGCCATTTCTAAGATTACATCAAACCCATTTTAAGAATAATTTAAAACCATAGTTTTATCCAATCACTAACTTAGGAAGTTTTTTTGTTCTCTAAATTAAAAATATTTTCCTACACTACTCTAGGATGGATTTAGTGTTCAAGTTCGATGAAATTATTTTAATTTTTTTTCTATTGTTTATTAGAGAAGAGAAAAAATATACCAAATTATCCTACGAGTTTTTTTTTTTTAAATCTGGAAAATGATATTTTTTACAATAAAACAAGATATTTGAATAGAAAATTGTTATTTGTTGCTAATTGAAATATAAAATTTGTAAATTAATATTTTAATTAAGGGGGAAAAATAGGTTTTGAATGGACCTGAAACCATTTACAACAGGTTTTGAATGGACCCAAAACCATTAACAAGCAAGTTTTGATAGGGACCCAAAACCCACACAAAAATGACCAAGCTGCAAAAGCATAGAACAAAGACAACCAACAACGAACCCGAGGTAGATTATCAAAAAACCAACATGAGTACACAAATCTGCACAAAATAGAAAAGGTTTTGATGGGATCCTTAAACCCAAAACAACCAATTACACGAGAATTTGCATCCAAGAACTACTTGAAACAACCAGGTAACCATTAGCTTGAAATAGCTAGACTACACCACAACACTTATCAACACCAAATAGCAACACACTTCCTGAAACGTCCAGGTAACCATCAACCTATATCAGCCAGACTGCAACATAATACTTATCAACACCATCCAAAGAAACCAAACTCCCCACCTCAATAGGAGAGTTATGAATCAGAGAGAAACACTGAAGAGCCACAACAACCACACACCACCAGTAAACCCACAACACCAACCCAATCTCCACATCAATAGGAAGGGGATCCCCTCTATAGGAGAGGTTGAAATGAGTCCCTAAACCACAAAAAATAGAACTTCCCACCAGAATCACAACCCACCTCTCCACCTCAAAAGAAGAGGACTCCACCTCTGAAGGAGCAGTATCCACCTCCAAATAACATAGCTAAAATAACTGAAGGGAAGAAACTACACCCATAAAAAATAATATCATAGCATCCTTTGGCAAGTCAGTAAACTTGAGCAAGGAAGAAAAAAGAGATTTCTCCAAAACCAGTAGCCATGAAGGAATAAACATTTGAGCCACAAGCCAAAACATTTTTAGGAGCACAACAATCAAAATAAGCACACCCCATCTTGGAAAATGAAATTTAGGACCCAAAAGGGGGAGAGCACAGAGCTCAGCAAAAGATATTGGGAATATAGGAGAAAACCACCAAGTAGAACCATGGAATCAACCACATCCACCAACCACAACAACCTTCCAAGAAACAAAATCAGTAAAAAAATGAGGAGGGTTGAGAGCCACTCCACCAAGGCCACCCCAACCACCCAACACCAAGAGAAACACTCCCCACAAGAGCTAAAGAGATACAAATCACTGCTACGAAGCAAGACCCAGAGAAGAGCAACCACACTACCCTCCAAAACATTAAGCACAAAAAGGAGCCAAAGGTACCAAAAAGAAGTAGGGCAAGGTGAGGAAAGACCCTCAACAGAGAGAGTGGGTAGCAAGAAAGATAATGAAGAGAAAATTCCAACCCTACATGCTAGTCAGGGTCTAAAACATGCCAATAACTATCCACAAGCCACTCCTCTAGATTCAAACAAAAGACCTTCACCAACAAGCACCAAGAACAAGGGTAGCTAGAAGGCAGTACCAAAAAAGAAGAAATAAAAGTGAGCCAAGGCAAGAGGAACCCTTGAGCAGGGAAGAAATAGGGAGAAGGCCAAACCAGGAAGCACAACCACACCTCTAACATACCGGTCAGAGTGCAAAGTAATCCATAACCCTAAGCCACATCCTAGAAAGAACCAAATCCTCACAAGACACACTCACTTCCAACACACAACAAGCAACAATGACCACTTCCCATCCTCCAGTGCCCAAACCACAACTAATCGTAGCCCAATCCCCAACACTCGAACCACAACCAGTCATAGCCCAGCCACTAGAGCCCAATCCTTAGCATCATTGTTAGGAAGCAAAGCGAGCCAAGTAAGGAAAGAGGAACCATTGCAGGGTAGAAACAGGGTGAAGGCCAAATGAGAAAGCACAACCACACCTCTAACATGCCAGTCAGAGTCCAACATAAGCCATAACCTTGAGCTACATCCTGTAAAGAACCAAATCCTCACAAGACACACCCTCTCCCAACAAACAATAACCAAAAATGACCACAGCTCAGCTGCCACCACCTAAACCACAACCAACCGCAACCTAGCCTCCAACACCCAAACCTTAGCTAGTCGTTGCCCAACCGCCAAAACCCAACCTTTAGCATCATCCTCATCATCAGGATTCGAGCCATCTATTGAAACTATATTGTTGGTCCACTTTGTAAATTAATGTTAAAATATAATATAACAAGAAAAATAGAACTTGGGGTTGAATAATAAAGCTCATTGGTCGAGACACCTATGTGATGAACAAATATTTTTGTGATGCACTTTCATCCATATGGTTGTAGTGACACTACACAAAAACTTACTGTTCTTGAATCTTGCACCTAATTGCATACAAAATGAGAGTATCCACAACAACTCTAGGTATGATAAAAATTAAATGAAACTAATTGAAACTAAATATTTAATGAAAAAATGACAAGAAGAAAAATAAAAGAGAGTGAAAACCCTTATTTTGGTTAAGAGATACAAATAACAACCTACAAGTTGAGAACAAATGAAATTTTGTAGCTGCTAAGGAGTTTTCCATAAATGGTCAAGTTACTACTTTGGTCTTTCAACCTCCAAGGGTAGCCAAAATGGAAAAAAGAGTAAAATAGTGTCTACTTGTATCCTAAGTGTGTCTAGGAAGGTGAAAGTAGTGACAAAGCTATGAATGCAACTACAAAGGGTGCAAACTAGTGTGTGTAAATGATAAGAAATAAATAAATGAAAGGCAATAGAGATCCCAAGGAGCCAAGTTCACTAAAAAATGATTCAACTATAATAGAAACAAAATGGGAAATAAAGAGTACAATAAAATGATAATATCATCTCAAATCTTAAAGAAGCAAAGGGATACAATACTATTGCAAAATTCTACTAAAACCTTCAAGGAGAGTGTTGAAATAATGTTGGAGTGTTCATATAGAGTTCACAATCAAGATTGTTGGAACTTTTTGGAAAATGTTAGTAATAGTGTTAGAGATAGCTTGAGAGTGTCAAATTACAATACTATGAGAGATTAAGTTATAGATTTTGAAAATGAAGAGAAAGAAAGGAAATAGGGTGAGACCAGGGATAGAGAGCCATTCAAATTTACTCTAGAGTGGTTACCGCCAAATTGGGTAGGTAGCATGTGGTAAATCACTAAAAAATGACTACTAAACAAAAACTATCATGGGATGTTATCATGTCATGTGGATGCCTACGTGTTGTGATAATGTTTGGACAAATTCAACTCTTGGAAATTCCAAACACTATAAAATTGCAAGGTTAACAAAATCAAAACATGAATTTTCATAAATGGGATCATAGGAGGAAATACCTTGGCACTATAGCTAGAAAAGGATAAGGTAAGAGCCAAATGAGATTAAAAATGTGCTAGGGGAGACACACACCAAAGTGGGTCCAAAACACAATGTGAAATTGTAAGGGTATGCAATTTTCAATATTATAAAAATTCCCAAATATAATTTGGGTCAAAAACATATAGTGAAGTTGGAAGGGTATACAATTTTTAACATTATAGAAGTCCCAAATATAATTTGAATCATACAACATAATTTGGAGACCTATCTCACAAGTGGGACAAGGATTTATGCTTCCACCCCTACAAATTTTATCATTTTTGAGAACCATCAATAGCACTCCCTGTGTAAGGAAACCAATGCCCCTACCCTAGTACCAGTGTATTAATTATATTGAATTATCAATCCTACAAACTTCAAATCTATTGAGTTTTATGATACATCTACATGCTCATTTCCTAATTTTTCTTTAGTTCTTTTAATCAAATAGATGGTTTTAATTTTATAGTTTTCTCTCCACTTGCATACATTTTCCTTCATTACTTTACACTAGGTTTTCAATGCATATTTGCATTTTTATTCTCTATAGACACTTGGACTTAGCAAATTCAATATCTTTGGCACTATATTTGATAGATTTAATAATGTGATCAGATTCTATTATTGGTCACAAAACTAGCACCTCTACACTAGCACTAGTGTATTTACCCTGAGGTATAAGTGGTCCTACATCAATACATTTGCATATATTTTAACTTGGAATTTATTAGAATTTTATAAGAATTAGATTATCAGACATTTTCTAGAACTACCTTGAATTTCACCAAGTTAATATGTAACCTTTCATTTTTGGTTTTCTCTAGATTAATCATTGCTTATTTCTTGTTTCTTATTTCCTACTCAAGTCTTATCTAGTTGCCGATCCAAGCTTTGTGTAGTAGGTTAGTGTTGGACTAGTTAAAAATAACCTATTCATAGGTACTAGTTTAATGTACACATAAAAAACAAAAAAAAGGGTTAAATATCTCTCACAAATTCTTTTCATTTTCTCTCATACACCACCGTTAGGCTAGTTGGATCCTTAATAATGTTGGAAAACAACCTCTTCATCCTCACTTATCTTTTGTAATGATTAAAAACCTATCTCAATCCAATATCTTACAAAATTAAATATCAAGAAAGTTTCTATTAAGAACCAACTATCGAAACAAATAAATTACAACAAATATAGCTTCTCCTATCCCTCATTAGTGTTCAACTTTAAGAAAGTATGTTGATTGTACCTTTTGAACTTGAAAAACCTTCAAATTTTATTGGATTTGTCTATCAAAATGTGTTTACCATTTTTTATAGTAATATATTTTCATGGTGATTTTGAATTCATTAGTGTGAATGAACATTTGTTGCTAGATTTTTTTTGTCTTTGTTGTGGTAGTTCCGATGTTCCCCATGACAAGCATATATTTGCCACAATGAATATGCATTCACCCCTATTGTAATTGGTGAACTAGTCAAACTTATTTTTCCAACCTTATTTAGCATACTTGATAAAATCTAAGCAAAGGTGTTCCAAACCACCCTACTTAACTCCAAACCACTCCACATCTACCATTCATTTGGTTCCAACCATTCAATGATGAACAATATTGTTTTCCATGTTTCTTAACAAAGAAAAATGTTTTCAAGATCTTCAAGGTCCAAAAATGAATGACCTAAATTTTAGATCAACATGCCTAATAACTTTAATCTAGAAAACAAGTCTTATTGAACGGGAGCATTTGTGTATGCTAAAATACACTCCATTTGAGATTTGAGATAGATATTGGTCTAGTTTCTTTGCCCTTATTTATCCATCAAAGGGATGTGTTTCAAGTTGTTATAGCCTTGAAGAGACCAACATATAATGCCTCTCCTTGATCTTGCTCAATCATATTAGATTCTTCTTTTTCCTCTTCTTTCCTCTTTTGTAATACCCAATTTTTTAATGAAGGAAAGAATTATACTTTCTAACCTATCTATCTTGTCTAAATTGAGTGCAAAATATGAGCAAATTATTTTCTAGTCTTCTAAATTATGTATCATCATCACAATATTTTTCCTTGTCCATATCTTTTCCCTCTATTCTCATTGGTGTATTCCACTTTCTTGTACTAATCTCACACTCAAAAGGGACCAAATCCTCACTTCCACTTGACCTTGTATATGGTGTAACTAATCAAAAGTATTGCATTATATTAATCACAATCTTGCAAGGATATTGAAAGCCCTAATTTGGTACCACTTCATCTAGAAATGTTGGAGACACTCTCCTAACAATCACTAGTAACAAATATCCACTTGTGAATTCTACACAACACTTTCTAACAACTAATTTACTTTAGATGCATCATATTTCCACAACCCATATTATTGAACATGAATGCTTCTCGTTTTAACTATTTTTTCCCATAGTTAAATACATAAGCATTCATGTTCAACTAAATTACTTGCTTAAAACATGTCTACAATTCTAGTTAAGTATGTTCAATATTGCAACAACAAATGAAAAAAAAATTAACACATCCAACAAGTACAAGAACAAACACATACACCTAGATAAACCGTTAAAAGGGAAGAAAAATATAAAAGATTGAGCTAATGCTCTTCATGTCACTATCATCCAATCAAATAAAAATGTTTACAATGTTAAAAAGACAAATTGAAACCCTTAGAACGAGCTCAATAAGATCTAAATACCCATGAATGGTTTCCACATCATGAAAACCTTATTCTTCTTCTTGTGATAGTGAAAGCTGGAACAATATCTAGATATAATCAAGCTTACACAATATTGGAAGTGTTCTTCCCATATCCATATTTAGTACCAAAAAGATCTAATGTCAAAAATCTAAATTGAAAAATCAAACCCCTAATCTTTTACTCTATCCAAACTGCATCAAATGAAGTACAAATCCTTAGTGGCAACATTCCTTAGTGATAATTTCAAAACCATTGAAGTGGATATGAAATAACTTGTCTCCCTACTTTAGAAGCTCCTTGTGATGCTCTACAAAGGAACATATAAGCATGATCCTTATACAAGTATGAATGAATCTATCTAGGGTTTACTTTCCTCCCAGAGGATATATCCCAAAGCAATCAAAAAGAAGAGATGCACGTTGAATTCTTTCTGCAAATCATGGTGGCATTTCCTCCATCCTTTTACATCTACATCATCCTCAATCATAAGTTCACTCACAAATATGGTCTTTTGCTTTTCTTCACTAGATAAAGCAAAGGCTTCGCTTTTGTAATCACTGTCTCCAAACTCACAAGATTTATAAACTACGTGGCAGTTTATTACTTACACATTGCGAATAATAAACAGAAGTAAATGGATTTTACTTTTCTAGCTGTTTATGCGTGCAGTTAAAAGAGGGGTTCAAACTTTATTTGGAACTCACATGAAAAATGGTCCCCTACTAATTTGATGTTCTTTCAAGAGTGGCCTAACGAATCTGATTCTGTCTTGTACTTTGCCCCTCTCTATCTAATCAACACCATTAAACATGGAGAAGATGAAAGTTGATTCCAATTACTTAATTGGAACCTTGATTAGTTTTGTTTCTTCTAAAAATATATTGTTTGAAAGTTTTTTCTTATGATCAAGAATTGTTTTTCTAACATAAAAGACAATTTTGTTTATTAAAACGACGATAAATTATAAAATAGGTCTATAGGGGCACATCAATTTTAGACCCTCAAAAAAAAGTTATATATGTTACATATTGGTGAAAGGCAATTAGATCAAGAATAGTTTTTCTAACATAAAGAAAAATTTGTTTATTAAAACAACGACAAATTATAAAGTAGGTCTACAGGGGCACATCAATTCTAGACCTTCCAAGAAAAGTTATATATGTTAAATATTGGTAAAAGGCAATTAAATTTAGGTGAATTGGATTTTATGTTAATGAATTTTATTTATTTATTATAAAATATAATTTATTGTATATTTGTATATTTTTTTAATCTCAGTTTTGATTTTTTCTTTTAAGTATTATAAGGGATAAAAGTATATAATATGTATTTTTTTAAGGTCTTATTGTAAACATAATATTATAGTACTCAATTTTTCTTGTTTTGAATATAAAATGATCTCATCTTTGAATTTATTAGCCAACCAACCAACCCCTCCTAATTCCTAATAGTCTATACCAACCGTCACTATAACCTTTCCTTAGTAGTGGACTAAATAGTGGGTGTGGTCATATCCCCAATAATCTGGATTCACCCTCCCTACAACCTCTCCTTTACTCTTAACTACTTGGGCTTGACCTTATCTCTAATAGTCTTGACTAACCCTCCCCACATTATTTCCTTTACATTGGACTAAACCACATGTGTGACTTGTCCCCCTTATTTGGATGTCATGGTTAAGTCATTTTTTGAAACCCAATTTTCCCACTCTCTAAGTCAACTCTTTCAAAATTCAACCATTACTTGTTGGCTTATGTGCCTAGTTTTTTTGAGTTGAGCATCTACAATCTTGTATATTTGGGTAATCCTAAGTCATTAATCCCGATACAGGGGCATCCTATGATGCACCATTATTGCACTTTGTTGGCATGTTGCTAAACTTTGAGTTTTTGTTTGTTTGGGGTCAATAAGGTCATGGAAGACCATTTGGAGTCATTTAAATCTATTGTGTAATGTTTTGGAGTCATGTTGTCAAAAGTTGCAAAATGTTGTAAAAAACTTGCAAATATTGTCATTAGTGTTAACAAAGGAGTTGTTGGTCAGTTTTTCAGTTGTAAATGATTGTAACATGTTAAATATGCCATGTAACATCGATCCAAAAGGTTGGAGAAGGTGGGAGAAAAAGTTGGAATGAGAATGCTTAATTTTTCCATGTTTTTACTTGCATTGTTTTTTGTGTGGGACAACCTTTAACTCGTTCGTACGACCTTGTATGGTACAATACAAACATGAAATCAGTTGAAAAGGTTGAAGATGTATTTTAAGATTATAATTCTTTTTGTTTGAATCAATTTCATTAAGTTTTGAGTGAGATATGGCAATTTCATTGAGGGCAAATCTGTAAGTTTATTTTTTTTGAAACGTTGCAGTTTGAGAAACACATTGTATGGAGTAGTAAGATCTAGTACAACCCTATTGGTGATTGAGGAGGTTAGATAAGGTTCTTAGCTTTCTGATTCTTTTTGTTTGATCAAATTTCATTGTATTTTGCAAAAGATATGGCCATTTGTGTGTGAACAGGTATAAACCTTGCCTAGGGTTTCTAGCGAACTAGAAAATTTTATATCTTTGTTTCCCACCATCATAAAGTTATGAAAATTGCTGGGAAGGTCTTTTTAAAGGATATATAAAAACCCTTTTGGGATCAAGCCTTTAAAAGTTGGCATGTGTGAGTTATTAATGACAATATGCTTGCATTTGTGTATAAACTATCATGAAATCACAATTACATTAGGGTTTGATGAAACCAGTGCAGTGGCTGGTCATGGATGGATGATAAATCACTGTAATGCATTGTAATGAGTCTGCACAAGATAGGTAATCATATGACAAGTGTCCTTTCCTTGTTTGAAGTCATTTCCTAGAATGCACCTAGTGGTAGCAAGTCCTAGTTTGGATGAACCATTGTGTTAATCACTTGGTTGGGGTCATGAATGGTTGGGAGCCCTTAGAAGGTGTTGAAACAAGCTTGCACAAGCCAATAATACCATGTTCCATGTTGTCTTCAGTGACTGAATGTCATTAGGGTGTTGTTCCCATGTTTTAGGCTTAGGAGCAAGTTAACAAAAAATAACAAGAATGCACATTTGCATCATTCTCATTGAAGCATTATTTGAAAAGTGTCAAGGGTGTTTTTTAGCGAGTCTTATCTTTGCATCAAATCATCATGATAAAATATGATTAGATAATTATGAAAATAATTATTAGATAGTATCCAATAATATAACATATTGGATCTACATAATCTTGTTTACCATTCATTTTATAGCAATATTATTTGAACCAACAACTTCACTTTAATGTAGGAGCATGGTAGAATCATAAGCAATCTTGCATCAACCAAAATGTTTGTTTTGTGTTTAATTGTATTTTTAAGGTTTTCTTGTTTATTATAGTAAATCTTATTCTTGCCATCATTATATTTTCTTGTTGCAATCATCACATATTGCAAAAAGCGAGTAGACTATAATGTAGTTGTGCATTACCACTAATTCATCATAACATCTTGGTGGTGTAATGATAACATCATAAGTATTTCCACATGCTTAATTTTATATTTCATACATTATTATGAGTTATAGCTCGTCACACCAACTCAATGAAGCCCTTATGGGTTGTGCACCATTGATCCACATTAATTTTAGAGTTTCACATATTGTCACACTTAAGAAAATGGTTCATTTACATATTTCATAGCATTTCATCCAATTCCAAGATGAAATCTAAGTGCATGGGGAACTTTACTATTTTGATTAGTGCTACCATTTACATCAAGCTTCATTATAAAAAGGTGGCAAAAGATTTAGTGAGGGGACATTGTAAGGCCCCCAATTGCATGATTCCTTCCATGTCTTGAATTCTTATTAATGCATATATTATCCACATGTTTCTTGGCCTTATTAGGTAGATGAATTATTTATGTTTTATGAGTTCAATTAGACTATTACTTGAGTAGTTAATTGTGCTTAGAGTTTGTGCTATTCAATAATTGAGATTTTATAGATTAGAGATGATTTATGATTATCATGTTTTGATATTTTAAATATATCTTGAGTTCCATGTTGATGAATATATTGGTGCATTAGATTTATTGTGCTTTGGTTGTAATCTCCATTGTTGGATTTGATGCTTCACCTTGAGTGTGTAGTACATATACACATGTATGACCAATGGAAGGTATCTAGAGGAGAAGGTCATGGATATAAATTACCATCTCACTTCAATTGTTTAGATGTTTTGTTGGCAAGAGACACTGCAAATATCATTTGGTGTTGTCATTGATGGCAACCCTAGTCTGTGATTGGATCCGTGCATCATCATTTGATCACACCGACAGTTAGATTGCAAACAGTTAAGGAAGAACAAAGCATCCGATAGTTTTGGGTTCACCGATTCACATGAAGATTTTATGTTAATATTTTGTGTTGCGTATCTCAAAGAAGGTTGATCGATGTATGCTTAGTTTTATCCATAAATTTCAGTGCCTCGTATTGATCCATGTGTGAGTTAGAAGATCGGGTTGGCTAATTCTTTGTTTTATCAGTACTGGAGCTGACTTCGTGAATGTATCATGTCGTGGGTGTTTGGGAAGAAATCATTTAAGTAATTTTGTATTTGTGCATCTTTGTTTGGGTCCTAGCTAAGTTGTGGCTGACTGTTGTGGATGCGCATAATGCTTTACTCATGATTTGAGCTGACAGTTGTAAATATTATTTTGTTCTATTGATGTCGACATATAGGTGATTAATTCTTAGTTGCGGATATATATAAGAGATCGTTCACATAATTTTGAAGAATGTATGAAGTGTGTTGATGTGAATTGCAAACAAGAGCAACACAAAAGAGCGATAATGCACAGTTTCACTTGTGCATAAAGGATCTGTGTTGTGAGTGTGAGCAGAAGTACATAATTAGTCTGTGGGACAAAATATTGAATATTGAGCCTAACCGAAACCGTAA
Source organism: Sequoiadendron giganteum (assembly GCA_007115665.2). Lineage (NCBI taxonomy): Eukaryota > Viridiplantae > Streptophyta > Pinopsida > Cupressales > Cupressaceae > Sequoiadendron > Sequoiadendron giganteum. The sequence continues at coordinate 3,540,885 of CM021107.1, read as the reverse complement.
TCAAGCATATGTAGATGCTATTTTTCTCAGTTCAAACTTTCAGATGGTTTTAATCTGATTCTCTTTGTAAGGTAGTTAGCCTTCCCTTTGAACAGTGAGCTCTAGGAAGTGCGCCTGAATGCAAGTGCATTCCCCATATTGTAAATTTTATTTGAGTATACTTAGATCATATTGTGGATTGGCCATCCACCGTGGTTTTTCCCCTAATAGGGTTTCCATGTAAAGATTCTTGTGTTATGGTGTTGTGATTGTTTTCTTCTTGTTCATGCATTTTGGTTGAATGTTACAAGTGCTTTGAAGATAAAGGTTAATAAATTTAATTTTTGCACAACACTGATTCACCCCCCCTCTAAGTGTAGCTTGTTTCCAACAATTGGTATCAGAGCTAGTTCCTCAGAAGAAGAAGTCTAACAACTTGGGGAGATCTTGGAAAGTGTTTCAATGGATTCAAGCAGTCTTCAACAACAACTTTTGGTGGCCCTAGATGATCTTGATCATTCAAAGTTTGAAGTCCATAAATTACAAGCAAACCTCATGGATGCTGAGAAATTCATTGAGTCTTTGAAAGACAAAATCAACAAGTCAAGAGAGAAGAGAAAGGAACTTTGTGATCAGATTAAGCATAATGAAAACAAGAGCATTAAAGATGAACAACTCAGTCAAGCCTTGAAGGAAAAGATAAAAGAATGTGAAAAGCTTACCAGAGATAATACAGTCCTAAAGCATGAAATGGAATCTATCATGGTGAGGATGACCAAGGAGATTGAAGATAGAAATAAGAATGAAGAGAACCTAGAAGTGTCTTTGAAAGAAAAATCTGAAGTATGCAACTATTTGGACAATGAATTGGAACAATCTAAAAACAATGAGGAAGTACTAGAAAAATAGATTGATGATCTTAGAGATGAACTTGCTACTACAAATGAGTATAAAGAAAAGTTCAAAGTTAGCTCAACCAAGCTTGATGAACTAATTAGCATTCAGAGGACAAATGGTGACAAGCGAGGTCTTGGATATGAAGGAGAAAGTTCCAGATCCGGTCAAAGGAGATTCAGGCAAGGAAATCAAATGAATAAATCTAGAAGGTATCCGGTAAGAAAACCTAATGCTCAAAAATTTAATGGATACTATTTCAGTTGCAATAAATTTGGTCATATGGCTTCTCAGTGTAGAAGTAGGATGAATCAAAGTGGTCCATCATTCTCAGGTCAATGTTATAATTGCAATAAGTTTGGTCACAAGTCAAATGAATGCAGAAATGTGATGAACAAATTCTATAGAAATGTCAGATGTTATACATGCAATAGATTTGGGCATATTGCTAACCAGTGTAGATCAAAATAAAATCAGTGGAACAACTGGTCTAGATAGAAAAATGTTGTGTGCTATAATTGCAACAAATTTGGTCACATTGCTACATTCTGTTGGAACATAAAAGGTCTGGTAAATGAAAGAAGGAACATGCAGAAGGATGTTAAGGGAAAAAGAAAAGTCACTACAGATGTGGTCGAGAAGCAGATGGAGAAGAAATGGGTGAAGAAGAGTCCCTCTAATGAAGAAAGTGCACCAACACCAGAACCTACTTCTAGTAGTTCATCCAAGAATTAGTTTCAGGCCTTTGGCCTAGGGGGAGCTATCAAGAAAATCTCTTAACCCCCTAACCGGTAACCGACACTGGATGTGGATAAGTTTAGTAAGTGCATAGATTCTCTACAGATGTTGTTGAACTCATTAGAGAAAGTGGTATGTAGTATTGGAGGTCCACAAAAGATTTATCCGTCACAGTGCATGAAAATAGTGTAATCGAATGAGTTAGGGTAAAAGCATTTATTGTGTCAAAAAGGGTTAAGTATGCCTATCTTTCATTTGTCACTTTGCATTTTGAAGAAAATAAGTTTGAAGAGATCTGAGGCAAGCCTTGGCAAATTGAGATGAAATTCAAGTGCGAAGAAACTTTCAGAAATCAAACTGCAATCCGACGGAAAGGTATTTATCAGAAAAACTCTATGAACTTGTGAATTGGTGATTATGGCTACTCCATTGGTAGTAGAAGTTAAGGACATACCCCGTTCAAAATTCAAATGGCATCCCTACAAGTCTGTTGAGATCGACCCGTTAGGAGCTTTTTCATTTGTTATGTATGGTGTGTTACACACATAAGATATTAGGGCTTATATTCACACTAATATTGAAGAGCTAGGAAGCTCGCAACTTTTGAATTTGTATAACAATCACATCATAAGAGAAGGTTTCTATGTGAAGCCGAAATACAAAACCCTAGAAGATTTTTTTTTTATACAGATTGTTAAATTTCCCGTCTTTGAAGAGTCGAAATGGGTTCATTACATCTTGAGTTGAGTCCATGATGAATTCATGTGGTTAAGTATACCCTTCAAAATCACAAAGGAGGCTATTAGGGCTGTAATAGGTCTAAATTATTTCGGTGGATTACCAATTCTGAAATCAGTGAAGAATCAAACGGTCACTGATGCAACAGGTTCTAAGTATGACAAAAGAGAAATGACAATTGATGACATTGTTGATGTAGATGTCAAATTTGCATCTATGGTTATTGGGTACATAATTTATCATTCCAGTTGAAACAACTCTATGTCCGGTACAACCATTTATGCTGCCTATCAGATGGTAAAAGAAAATGCAGACTATAATCTTTGTGAATTTCTCAGGAGTCAGCTAATGGGAAATCTTGGGAAGATCAAGAAGGATAAGATTTTTTTTTAAAGTATGGTAACTTGCTATTATGCTTATTATTTTATTTCATGGATGAGGTTTTGGGATTTAGAAAGATTCATTGGAAAAAAGATGAACCTGTAGCCGCTCAGATCAGAGATCTCTTTCACAGATTTGCAGACACTAAGACAAAGAACACCACTATCTGGGGATATTTCAAAAGTTTTCAGAGTATGATGCAGGCCAGAGAGAGGATTCCCACTTCCATTATAGAGAAATATAAGGATACAATTTTCTTTATGGTAGATATTGATCAATGTATGGTGGAAGTTGTTGATCCCAGAACAATCTGGATCATGTCGATGGGATATGAAGTTGAGGAGCGCATTATGGAAATGTATGCAGAACATTTATTGAGCAAGCCTCTAGATCCATCAGAAGAGAGATTCGACACTTATGCTGAAAAGGACATGCAGGTACATAATGAACTCAAAAAACTTGTGATAGTTAAAATAGTTAGAAAAGAGGTGGAAGTCTTAGCAAAAAGTATGGGCATACTAGCAGAAAAATTGAAAGAAGCTAGAAGAAAAAGAGAAGAAGCTCAAGTAGAAAAAAGAGATAGTAAAAAATGAATCAACTGGTCTGATAGCACCATCTGCCCGAGCTAGGTCAACTAGAAGCTCTGCATCCCTATCCGCCCCTACAACAAAGCCAATCTCTGTGAAAATTCAATCTAAGGGATTTGGTAAAGAAGGAAAAAGGAAGAAAGATAAAAGAAAAAGAGTCTATGTAGTAGTTTCTGAGGATGAAGAAACAAAGTTTGATGAAGGAGTTAGAGAAATCAAGCATCAAGGCACCAAGGTAGCAACTGCTACAAAAAGCAAACCCTTCAGTGGAGATGATCAAGCAAAGAAGAAGGAAAAAACTAACCAACTAGGTATGTCAGTAAAAGAAGTTGAAAAAGCTTTGGTTAAGGATGGGAATCTCAAGCCACTTTGCAAATGGTATGAATATTTTGGTAAATTTGTTCAGAGAATTCTTGAGGAGGCAACAATAAAAAATTTGAATATTTTCAATAAAGTTCTTATTGAAATAATGCCTAATTTGCGTAAAAGTTTATATGATATTTTGGAGATGAGGAGAGTTAATGCCAAATCAAAAGAAGAGTAGATGAGAGAATAAAATCTTGCTGAATTGTGTCCAGTAGTATCTATGGAAGAAATGAAGTCAATATTGAATAAATCCAAGAAGGAATTCAAAAGAAAAACAAGAGTGAATAAGCTGATGATTGGTCAAACCAAAGAAGTCGCTGAAGAGACTAAACAAATTTTGAGAAAAGTTTTGTTAAACTTCAGAATTGATGTTGTACTTGAAGGAACTCATGATGTTTCATCTAGTCTGGGAGAGGAAGAAGAAGCGAATCAAGATGCAGTTGAGGATATTCAAATCCCTCCCGAAGTGGACAATGTAGAAATACCTATGGAAATTGAAGTTCCAGAAAGTGTATCAGTTGAGAAAGTGGAGATCCCTAAAGATAAGTTAGAACCTGCAACTGAGGAAGCAATGGTTGAAGAGAAGAAAGTTGATGTAAAGGCAATTCCAGTAGAAGTAAGAGACACTACAAAGGCAGTGAAGAAATTTTTGGTAGAACAAAAAGAAGAGTTTGATCCTGAATTGATTGAGGGTCCGATTGACCTATCTACCTTGAGTTCAACTCAGAAAATGAAAGTAGCATCATTTGCCCAAGCAAAAGCCAAAGAAGAACTGTTGAAGTCCCACATTGAGGATAGTGAACTTCTAAATCTTACATCTGGAGTCTTGGAAAAGATAATTCCCACTCATGTGAAAGATCTGACTGATTCCTCCTACGGTGAATTAAATAAGCTTATAAACTCTATAAGTACTCACTTCGAGACACTTGAGAAATCAGCTATGATTAAAGTGCAGAAATAATTTGATGTTAAAAGATTAAATGGGCTGAAGGAAATGATAATAAAGGATAAAACTTTGCTAGCCACCTATGTGGAAAATATCCAAAATGCTCTATTTGAATGTGGGAAGATTTACAAGTCTTGTTTGTCATTGACAAAATTTACTGATGAAAATGAAAAGAAGGTTAAAGATCTGGAAAAATAATTAACTACTATTTCTGATGTGTTTGATCCTTTAACCGGTAGTGTTGGAAAGTTAGAAGAAGTGACATCCTTGTTTGACAAAATAAAGAGCTTAAAGCATGAAAATGACAAAATTTTTGCAAGAGCATGTGAACTTAGAGGTCTAATTGGCCTAAAGATAGAAATTATGTCAAGTGCATTGAAAGAAGTTGAAGATGCTAAAGCAGTGGGTGATCCAACAAACCTGGAGTCTGTAGAGACACAATACTACTTGGTTTGTGGACACATAACAATATTGGAAAGTCTCAAAAGAGCTTGGGACACGAATTTGGCTCTGCTGAAGAAATATTTTTTAGACATTTTCAAGTTTTTGTAAGTTGTGGAAGCCTGTTTATACATAAGCAACTTGTTCATAATAGTTTTGTTTGATTTTTGATATGTGGATTCCTGCCTTTTCCATTGATGTCAAAGGGGGAGAGAGAAGAGTGAAAAATTGCATAATCATCTCAGGGGTAGAATTGTATTTTGGAGAAGAGTTTGGTTTTTGAAATTTTGGGCAATGTAGTTAATGTTGGTACTGATCCAGCACTTAGTCATTTTTCACTAAGTGTTGCCATCAATTCAAAAGGGGGAGATTGTTGGAAAGAGACACTACGAATATAATTTGGTGTTGTCATTGATGGAAACCGTAGTCTGTGATTGGATCGACACATCATCATTTGATCACACCGACAGTCAGATTGCAAACATTTAAGGAAGAACATAGCATCTGACAGTTTTGGGTTCATCGATTCACATGAATATTTCTTGTTAATATTTTGTGCTGCATATCTCAGAGAAGGTTGATCGATTTATGCTTAGTGTTATCTGTAAATCTCAGTGCCTCGTATTGATCCATGTGCAAGTTAGAAGATCTAGTTGGCTAATTCTCTATTTTATCAGTACTGGAGCCGACTTCATGAATGTATCATGTCATAAATGTTTGGGAATAAATCATTTAAGTAATTTTGTGTTCATGCATCTTTGTTTGGGTCCTAGCGAAGTTGTGGCCGACCGTTGTGGATGCACATTATTCTTTACTCATGATTTGAGCCGATAGTTATAAATATTATTTTGTTCTATTGATGCCGACATATGGGTGATTAATTCTTAGTTGTGGATATATATAAGAGATCATTCACATCATTTTGAATAACGTATGAAGTTTGTTTATGCGAATTGCGAACAAGATCAGAGCAGAAGAGCGATAATGCATAGTTTCACTTGTGCATAAAGGATCTGTGTTGCGAGTGTGAGCAGAACATAGTAGAAGTACATAATCAGTCTGTAGGATAGAAGATTGAATATTGAGCCTAACCAGAACTATAATCAAGCATATGTAGATGCTATTTTTCTTAGTTCAAACTTTCAAATGGTTTTGATCTGATTCTCTTTGTAAGGCAGTGAGCCTTCCCTTTGAGAAGTGAGCTCTAGGCAATGTGCTTGAATGCAAGTGCATTCCCCATATTGTAAAATTTATTTGAGTATACTAAGATCATATTGTGGATTGGCCATCCACCATTGTTTTTCCCCTAATAGGGTTTCGACGTAAAGATTCTTGTGTTATGGTGTTGTGATTGTTTTCTTCTTGTTCATGCATTTTGGTTGAATGTTACAAGTGCTTTGAAGATAAAGGTTAATAAAGTTAATTTTTGCACAACACTAATTCACCCCCCCCTCTCAGTGTAGCTTGTTTCCAACATGTTTGTGACCTCTTTCTATGTGTTGACTAGTGATGCATTCATGGGAAAAGGATCTAGTGAAAGACAATCCAACCATGTAGAAAAATGAAACATGCAACGAAACTCAATTGAAATAGAAAAACTATTAGAAATTAATCTTTACTTAGGTGAAGATTATTTATTAATTTGTTAATACTTGTAGGAATATTCCAAAGGAATCCATACAATTCTTTGTCTTATTTGAGTATTCTCACATGTGTGAGAATGACTCATTTTTATAATTTATTTTTGGAGGAATATTAAGGCTTAGGTGTAGCCTCCTTCTTATGAGGATCTTGACACCTTGCACACACATAGAATGAAAGGTGGCATGCATATATATGGGAGTTACTTCTGCAAATCCTTTCTCATCTCTATTTATTGAGGCACTTCTCTCATTCTATACATGAAGAGTTGTATGCTTGAGCGCTCTCTCACATTCTCTCTTTGTAATCTTCTTAGGCTTTATGCCATCTTTATAATATTGGGGGTTTTTTCTTTGTGTTTTGACCCTTACAAAATCTTGTGTCTCCTCTTGGATATTTGTTGTGCATGCTTTTGGTGCTCTTGGTTTTCATCTTGGATGGTAATTTTTTCGTTCAAACAATTGCTTTTGCATTAATACTTTTTATTTGTTTCATTAATATTTCCTTTATGTTGGTAGATGGTCAGCGCTCCCCTCGGGATTTGTGACATGGACTAATCACCTCCCATGGATTTGTTAACTCGAGCGGTTGTATCAGGTATTAATAGGTCAATTTTTTGGTGCAACGACAACTGTGGGACCAACAATTGGCATCATAGCCAATGGTGTCAGGTTTGAATCCCCTCGGCTAATGCTAAGGGGGAGATTGTTGGCAGATGGTCAGCGCTCTCCTCAGGATTCGTGGCATGGACTAATCACCTCCTTTGGATCTGTTAACTCTGGCGGTTGTATTAGGCATTAATAGGTCAAACTTTTGGTGCAACAAAAACCGTGGGGCCAACACTTTCATTGTATTAGAGCAGGTCTTACTAATCCTTTGTTGAGCTATATTGTTGAAGGTTTACCATAGCTTTGGAGCACCCACCTTGAAGGCACTCTTGAGAGAAGAAGAAGAGCTAGAGTTTAGTTTTCTTTAAAATTCATTTTTTTGAATAATTTAATATATATATTTAATAGTGTTTGTTCTAACCCTTGTGCAGGAAACAAAGTTTTTTTTCCTTTCAATTTCATTATATAAATTTCATTTTTTTACTAACTTGTGCATTTTTTTTTTGAAACCTCCAAATAAAAGGGGCTATATTTGAAATTTTAATTCATTTTTTTTTTTTAAATAAAGAGTTTTTTATATATAGATTTGCAATAACATTTTAAAAATATACATTAAAATTGCATTTACCTAGTTTTTAAAAGTCTTTTTAATATATAAATTTGCATTCAACTTTTTTTCTGGTATTATAAAATAATATAATCAATATCCATTTTTTTAACATATAAATTGATGCAGGAGCATCCTGAGTTGTGAGAGCAATCTTGCATCAACCAAAATAATGCATTTTATTTTTTAATTTTCTTAAGGTTTGATAATTATTCATTTGGAGAAATAACTTGCAGTATTAGGTCAAATTAATATATTAAATAAATTGGTCTTTATTAATGTTGCAATTTTTGGTGTTGGAGATAATTAAGGAGGCAATTTTAAAACTTGAAATTCAAAAATACCTTATTGGGTGTGAGATTTGGGAGTTACACCTTGCCATATCTCATACATTATTTCTTAAATGATAAAAAGTAAAAAAATGGGCGCCCAAGATTGATTTGTCCTCTTTTTGCTATTTTGGGGTTCTATTGAGTGGAGTGGGAGTTCGAGTTGTCAACCAATTTTGACAATTTCATGAAAGTGGGTTCAAAGATGCCTTCTAAAATTTTAATATGTTCATTTAATGTATTTTATGAGGTTTTTTACTAGGTTGGGTTGTGAAGAATGATGAGTTATAGGAGAGCTAAGGTTGAATACAATATTTAAGTCTTAGCTTGTCAAATTTATAGGTTGGTTTTCTTGATTTTTGGAGAAGTCTCTCCTGGGGTGTAGTAATTTTTTATTGGGAAAATTGGAGTCATTTTTGTATAGGTTTGGTAGTGTGTTGCAGTATAAAATAAAGCCTTGAATTCATTTTTGAAGTTATTAAAATTTACAAATAGAAGAGAGAAAATTTGCTAGTTTATTTCATAGTGCAGGTGAAGGTTGGGAGATCCAAATGAGGTGAAATTTCATATTGCCTTGAAAATTGAGGAAATAATGAACAAAAGGTATGAAGTAAGCAAAGAGGAAGAGGTCGTGATGAGGAGGTTGAAGGAAGATCATATGGAGTAGATCATAATCAGAAAAGAAAAGGAGACCAAGGTAGTAGCAAAAATTAGAGATATGAAGATTCATATGGTCCTAGAGATCAAAATTCAAGAGGTAGAGGAAGATTAGGTAGAGGTTTTGGAAGAGAAAACTTTAGAGGAACTTGTTTTAAGTGTGGGGAAGAGGTTCACAAAGAATATGATTGTCCTCATGAAGAGGAAATACTGAGAAGAAGATCAAAAAATTAAAATAGAGCAACAAATGTGAATAGAGAAGATGCAGGATCATCACATTTGGAAGAAGCAAAAGATGGTGAAACTTTAATAGCTAAGAGAATCTTGCTGAATGAAGATGATGAATCCATTCAAAGAAAAAATTTGATGAGAACAAGATGCAAGTGCCATGCCAAGGTATGTAATGTCATCATAAATGAGGCACCACAAACAATATTGTTTCTAAAGAGATGGTGAGAAAATTGCAGCTAAAGAGAAGGCATCCACACCTGTATAGGATAGCATGACTACAAGATGATAGGAAAGTTTTGATCAACGAATTTTTTATAGTAAATATTAATATAGGAGGTTATAGAGATGAAATTTTATGTGATATTATTCCTATGAATTCTTGTCATATTTTGTTAAAAAGGCCTTGACAATTTGACAGGAAGGCGGTGCATGATGGTTATGCCAAAACATATACATTGATGAAGGATTGAGTGAAACACAAATTGAAGTCATTAAAATAAGAAATGGGTAAGGTTTGCAGTAATGCAAGGTCTTGTTTGGTTGATGAAATAATAATTTTAGATGGTATCAAGAATGTGTTGGACTCAAGGGAACACTGAGAGGGGGGTGGGTGAATCAGTGTTAAGCAAATCTTAACTTTCATTAGTCTGAAACTTAAACCATTTTGTCATTACATTAAAAGAAAGATGCAAGAATTCAAAGGAAACATTCATAACACCATAGCACATAGATTTTTGCGTGGAAACCCTATTAGGGGAAAAAAAATGGTGGAGGTTAATCCACAATTTGAGTACTCAAATATAATTGTTTACAAAAGAGAATGCACTCGCATTCAGGCACACTGCCTAGAGCTCTTTTCCTTACAAAATTCAAATTAAGACCATCTGAAGGGTGAACTAAGATAGTAGCATCTAATTATGCCAAGTTACAGTTCTGGTGAAACTCATAGATTCGATTTTGGATCTTCTTTCTAACTCTACACTTCGCTCTACTCTGCTCTACTCTTTTCTTCTCTTCGCATCACTTAGAGACAAATTCACACTACTACTCTGCTGAATTTCACACCATATTCGTGTTTCATATATTCACTACCTTTACACACTTCTCCACATACCATACACAACAAAATGATTGAACCGATCTCATATATATATCCGCTAACAAGGATTTATTCATCCATCAGTTAGTTTCATAAAGTGTTAAGTTACTTTTATCTTGTCAGCTAGATCCACCACTAAATATTTATGCGCATCCTCCAAATTCAGTTAAGACAAAGAGAGGACCCAAAAAAAACTTAATCGAGAATGAAGACTTTTAATTAATTACATCTTATACATCCACGATTACTATACTTGTCAAGTTGGCCTTCTAGCACATATAATCAATAAATTAGTGCACCGGATCTTCTAGATCACGTACCAGTGAGTGCGCATCAAAAAAATCCTTCACCAAGGTATTACAAACATCAAAAAACCTTCCTCAGAGATCCTCAACTCAAAATATATTTCAAGTAAGGTGTTCAGATAAATTTTTATGCTTGTAAATGGATGCCTTGTTCTTTACTCTGTTCTTCCAATAGGAACCAAAACTATACTACAGACTAGATGTAAGACTTAAGATTCCATTTAGGTTTCTTAGGTTTCCATCAATGACAACACTTACAAGCCATATGCCAAAAATCTCCCCCTTTGGCTTTGATGGCAACACTTAGTGAAAAATGACTAAGTTTCAAAATCATTATAGGTATATTGCCAAAAATTTTACTGCACTTTCTCCCCCTGAGATTTATAAGGTATTCTCTCCCCCTATACTGTATTTTTTTTCCTCCCTCTATAGGGAATTTTTCACTGCATTCTCTCCCCCTTTGACATCAATGAAAAAACATGGATGCCATATGCCAAAAAGACAAAAAGTGATATTGAAAAGACAGTGACAAAAAATGTGTTCAAAATCCTCAAGGCTTCAAAACTTGATCACATATATGCCGACAGTTCTCCTCCTTTGATCAAAAATTCAAAAACTTGAAAACAATTTACTGCTATCTTTAGAAGATTATCTTATGGTTTTTCTTCACTTTTGGAAGGAATTTCTTCCAAGCATATATTGTAATTCCAATGATAATGATCAAGCTATTTTTATTGGAAGTCTTGTTAACAATTTCAGTTAGAGATTCAAGAATTGTAATTGCTTCTTCCAACTTATCACCATTCCTCAATATTTCCACCATTTGTTCCAACCTGCATTCGGTTAGATCCTTTACCTTCAAAAAAGTATCCACAAGAGTGTTCTTGGAGAGTTGAATTTTTGTGTGTGCTGATTGTAGCTCTCAAAATCTTTCCCTGATGGTGCCATCTGGATCCTGAGATGTGTCAAAGCTTTTACCAATGTCATTCAATTTTGTTTCAATTTGATCCAACTTCTCTTTGTAATTTCTGACAACATGGGGCCAACAAATGCAATAGTTGTAGATGTCAGTGGTTGATTTTATGCATTTCCTTAAATCATTCATTTTCTTCTTCAGCTTGGAAAGGGATAGTATGAATTTCTCCTTCAAGTGAGAGATAACCTCACCAGCTTCCTTTTCTTGAGCTTCAGAATTCAATGTTTGTTTCCTGCATTCAATCATTTCATTGGGCATAATGTTTTGCAATATTCCCAATCTAATCTTGCATTTCTCAACATGAGCATTTAACACACTTAGAATCATGTCTTGATCATATGATGGTCTGACATACCATAACCTAGCTATTTTCTACATTCCACCTTCTCCTTGAATAAGCTGTTGTAGCTTTTATTTTGTCAGATCTTCTTCCTCACCACCTTTTTCTAGTTCAGATTAATTTTTTAGTGGATCCTCAATTTCTTCATCAAATTCTTCATCCAGAATGTCCACAATTTCCTTTTCTTTTCCTTTTCCCTCAATTCTGGGAACTTTTCTTTTCGGAGGGTTGTATTCAATAATTTCCTTTCCTCTTTTTTATCCTTTATCAATGCCACTAGAAGAGGAACCAACTTCAACTAATCTTACCGGAAGGGAAATATTGACTGAACCACACTTTTCAAGCACATTCTTAAATGAGTTTTCAAATTCTAAATCCCAATTAGCCAAGCTCTTAGAATAAGAGTATATTTTTTTGCATACCGGTTTGTTTGATTTCCATACCACATTATCAATTTTTGGCAAGCAATTCAAGAAATACATTACTAAACATGTAATTAAAGTACCAAACCTGAAAGGGTAACCTGTCTCCTTTTTTAGTTGTACATTCTCCATGAGATGATCCTTTAACAACCCACATAGGTCAAAGTCCTGACCTTCAATTATCATCTTGTGAGAAATGTAGACTGCACCAGCTGATGTGGCTCCTTCTCGATTTCTGTAGAAGATATTATATGTTATTCTATGTGCAATGTACTTTTTAATAGGATTCTTGATTGTAGCAATTATCAAGGCCCTTTGATCTCTGATTATTCTGGTTAGGGTTTCAACCTCTTTGTTCCGGATAGATTTCTTCCTTGGTATATCTCTGACTTTGCAAAATCTAGTTAAATTCTCAATTACCTCCTTTGAAATGATGGAAGGTTTTTCCAAAGTTAAAACATCATCATGTAATCTTCTCAATATGAATTTCATGAATTTCGCATTCTCAAAGTACATAAACTCACTCCACATATCCAAATTCCCATGTTTAGCTTCGTTCAATTGCTTTAATTTATCAGGTAGTAACAAATTCCTCATAGACCTAATCTTTGCACTATTATATTCATCTAGAGTGATCGACCCTTTTATTTTTTCCATTTTCTTTTCATATTTAGGGTTTACAACCGCACACCAAATTGTATGAATATTTCAAGAATAATTTGAAATACCTGATAAATTTTGAGATTTTTCAATGAATCGATTTTACTACTTCATAATTCTACTCCCGAGTGCTCTCCTTCTTTCCTTCTTCGATGCAAAGTGACAAATGACGGTTCTGACTTGAAATTTATAGCTCGCACATGTGCATTAAATGCATTTTCCCTAAGTTTTCCAGAGACTTTGTTTTCCCATGCAATGACAGAAAAATCTTTTGTGAACCTATGAATTGTCTGAATTTTCTTTGCCAAAGTTATCCAAAACTTATGTACATCATAAATACATTTTCTCGACTATTCTCTTCATTTCGGTACCATCCATAGACAGGGGAGGAAATATTTTCTTGAAAGACTCCCCCTAGGCTAGTGGCCTGAAATCAATTACCGGAAGAGTTACTAGAAGCAGGTTTCGGTATGGAACCATTTCCAACATCAGAATCATTCTTCCTTACCCATGTCTTCTTCATCTGATCTCTGATTTCAACTGTAGTCACTTTTTCTTTTCCTTTATCATTTTTCTCTATATTTATTCTTCTGTATACCGGACCTCTTCTATCTATACTTTTGTTTTTGCAGAATCTTGCAATGTGACCATACTTATTGCAATTGTAGCACACAATGCTTTCTTTTCTTGAAAAATCATTCCAATGACTTCTTCTCGATCTACATTAATTAGCAACATGCCCAAGTTTTCCACATGTGTAGCATTCAACATTTTTTCTATCAACAAAGTAACTTGACACATTTCTGTATTCAATTGATTTATGACCAAATTTTTTGCAATGAAACACTGACCAGAGAATGATGGAACTCTTGAATTCATATTACTACACTGAGCAACCATATGACCAAACTTATTACAAGCAAAAATATACCCATTAAAATTTTGTGCATTAGGTTGTCTTATTGGATACCTTCCATTTTTGTTCTGTCTAAAATTCTTTTGTCCTGATCTTGAACTTTCTCCCTTTTCATATCCAAGACCTCTCTTATCATTTCCACTCTTCTATCCTTGATTCAACTCATGAAGTTTTACTAAATTGATCTTAAATTTATTTCTGTATTCATTTGCAATGAAAAGATCATTCCTAAGAGTAACAATCTACTTATCAAGTTCTTCTTCATTGTTTTTGGTTCTTTGTAGTTCACTTTCCAACTTAGTGAATTCCCCTTTTATTCTACTGCATTCATCAGATTTCTCTTTCAAGGTCCGAGCAAGATTTTCCTCATTTTTATTCCTTTCTTCAATATCTTTAGTCATCTTCATCATCATAGATTCCATCTCATGTTTTAGGTTTGTATTGTCTTTAGCAAGCTTTTCACATTCTTCAATTATTTCCTTCAAGGTTTGATTCAAGTGAGCATCATCCATATTTTCGTTCTCCTTTTGTTGTATCTGATCACAAAGATCCTTTCTTTTCTCCCTGGATTTAACAGTCTGATCTTTCAAAGACTGGATGAATTTCTTAGTAGCTCTAATATTTTCTTTCAATTCTTGAACTTCTGCTTTAGACTGATCAAGGTCATTAAGTGCCACTAGAAGCTATTGTTGAAGACTACCAGAGTCCACATTCCAAGATCTACCTTAAGCTACAAAAATTCTTCAGAGGAACTACGCTCTGATACCAATTGTTGGACTCAACGGAACACTGATTCACCCCCCCTCTTAGTGTTCCCTTGAGTCCAATAGAATGAATATGTTGGCTTTGTTAACACTAACCGCGATGAAGATGATGAAGGTGATTTGTTCACTCAAATTGAAACATATATCTCAAGTGGAATGAAGGTAGTAGAAGAGGGTAAGGTAAAATATGATTTTATTGTTTCCTTTGATGAGGAAGAGAGTGAAGTAATAGATAAGTTTTTTGCAACAAAAATTACTTTTGATAAAGTTAAATTGGAAGAGTGGATTGTGAAGGTTAATGAAGAGTTTTTTGAAGAATACTTGTTTGAGAACAGTGGAGGTGAAAATGTTTTGATTAGTGGTCATGATTCCTTGTCATGTAATGTGGAAATTGAGTCTTTTGATGGTATTAATAACACTATTTTGAGTGAAGGAAACTAGGTTGCAACAATCTCATGTATTTTAGAAGGCATTGAAAAAGTGGAATTTCATGAAGGGGACATGGTGAAAAGAGATGGAAAGGGTAGAAAAAAAAGTGAGGCAAAGAAACACATTTGTTTTGATGAAGGAGGAGGTATAAGTTTAATTTTTATTTCTAATTTTGATGAAGTATATTGGTTGGAAAACAAATGTGATGCTTTGAATTACATGACGGGTAGTAGAGGAAGGATGAAACATGGTAATGTTGTAAGTTTTCAAAAAGTGGTGCATATAAATATTATAGTGGATAAGTCAACGAGGTGGATCCAAGACAAACATAAGGTCTACAAATGTTTCTTAGTGCAAATCATGAAACATTTATTTCTACCTGGGGTGTCTGATGTAGGGGCATCCTAGGTGAAAGTGCAATCAACATCATCCAAAAAAAATTCAAATTCAAAATTTTCATTTGAATTTTATTTTAGGAGGTTAACTTCATGTTAGGAGGATATTTGAATAAGTGATTTTAATTTTGTTTATTTAAATAAAATGCCACCTTTTTTATACAAGTTGGAAGTGGAGATAGTGGAGGTATAATTGCATTTTTTTGATTTATTTTGAAAAAGAAATTTTAGGCATTGGGATTGGGAGTTACAAAATGGAATTAAAAATAAGTTAATGATTTTTCCATTGCGGAAACAAATAATTATGAGGATTTGGTCATGAATTTTCCAAATGGGAGAGAAAATTTGATTTTTGGGATTTTTGGAGAAGGGTTTTGGTGGCAGGTTTTGGGGTTTTCATTGTGACAATAGGTTTTGGAGGTTGGAGAGTTGGGCATGAAATTTATCAAGAGGTTATTGAAGTGGTTTTTTGTAGGTTTGAAAGGTTATTGCAGCCATTGAAGGTTGAAGACACCATTGTTGAGACTTGAGAGTTGCAGGTGATTGTTGGAAGAGGAAAAGTGCAAATTTGGAGGTGCTAATGAAGCACATAATTTTTATTTATTTGCTGTAGTTTATTTTGTGTTAATTTTTAGATTATGTATGTGGCATATGTTTCTGTCCATAAGTAATTTGATGACTGAAAATGAATATGTAATCTGATTTCTAGAATGAGAAGATCTTTTGTTAAAATTTCAATTATTTTCATGAAACTTTGTTGCTAATTTATATGCATTGTTGAGGATTGTTTGCATGCTTTTTATTATAAAAGAGGGTTGTTGAGAATAACTCTTACATTAGTGGTATCAAAGTAGGAGTTCCTGAGTGTGCAGGTAGAGCACCGAACGTGAGGCAGTTTTCCCTAAGACATGAGGGTTGGTGTGTGTGATTTTTTTTCTTACAAATGTATGTGCAAGTTGCAAGACGAACTACTTAGAGGATTTGAGGAGCTGAGGTTCTTGTGGTTGTGAACATATCGCCAAGTGTGAGGCAGTTTGAAACATAACTTCAAAGTGTTAAAGATTTGTAAACATATCACCGAATGCGAGGCAATTTACATATGCAAAACCTGAGGGTTTGAAGATTTGTGTTGTTAAGGCTTTGAGAGTGTGTGGAAATTGTTTGAATATATTCCCAAGAAGAAAGGAACAAAGTTTATCATAGTTTTGTATGCAAGCGAATGAGAAGGAGAAAATATTGCATATTTATGCTTTGAGGATAACATGAATAAAGAGAGAAAAGATGAAGTTGTAGAGGTTGAGGGAAAGAAAGAGGAAATTGCAGAAATGGATGAGAGTCCTTTGGAGGACAATAAGGAATTGGAAAGTGTAAATGTGAGTAAAGAAGATAATTTAATAATGCATATTGAAGCAGTTGAAAGAGAATGGAATGAGTTGATTTCAGGTGGAACAAAGGTTTCAACAAAAGGTGAGGTAAAATAAGAATTTAATATTTTCTTTGATGAAGATAGGAATGTAGAAATGGAGAAATGTGTTGCAGTAGTGAAAGGAACTAAGGTAGATTTTAATTTTTTTGAGTGTTATTATGAAGATGTATTTGAGGATAATGAGGTTGCAATAGAAGAGAATATTGATTCATATTTTATTAAATTTGAGAATGATGATTATTTTCATATCGTG
Organism: Sequoiadendron giganteum; assembly: GCA_007115665.2. Lineage (NCBI taxonomy): Eukaryota > Viridiplantae > Streptophyta > Pinopsida > Cupressales > Cupressaceae > Sequoiadendron > Sequoiadendron giganteum. The sequence continues at coordinate 3,523,757 of CM021107.1, read as the reverse complement.
AATGGGTTAGTTCAAAAGGATTTTGTTAGTGATGAATGGTATGCAAAGAAAGATTTGTATGGTGTTGCAAAGTTAAGTGCAAGAGAATTTTGGTGGAGGTGGATGGAATATGGTGGGTTGAATCCCACAAGATTAGAGGAGAGTGATATTTTCATTTGGAGGAGGTGTTTATTCTATGGTGGAATTGATTCCACATTCAGTAGGTTGAGTGCAGAGAAGAGTTGTTGGAGGAGGATGCTTATTCCGACTAGGTGTTGGAAGAGAAGGAAGAAGAAAAAATTAGAGGTATCAATTTCAACAATAGAGTTTGTTGTAGATTGCTTGCAATCTGAAAGGGTGGTACTACCACTCAACTCCATTTTATTAATTCAAATTCATAAAATTTTCCTACCTTGGGTGTCGGATGCAGGAGCATCCTGGGTTGTGCGAGCAATCTTGCATCAACCAAAAGAATGCTTTTTAATTTTAATTTTTCTTAAGGTTTGATAATTATTTATTTGGAGAAATAAATTGCAGTATTAGGCCAAATTAATGTATTAAATAAACTGGTCTTTATTAATGTTGCAATTTTTGGTGTTGGAGATAATTGAGGAGGAAGTTTTAAAAAGTGAAATTCAAAAATACCTTATTGGGTGTGAGATTTGGGAGTGACAACTTGCCATATCTCATATATTATTTCTTAAATGATAAAAAATAAAAAAATGGGTGCCCAAGATTGACTTGTCTTCTTTTTGCTATTCTGAGGTCCTGTTGAGTGGGAGTCTGAATTGTCAACCAATTTTGGCAATTTCATGAAAGTGGGTTCAAAGATGCCTTTCAAAATTTTAATGTTCATTTAATGCATTTTATGAGGATTTTTACTAGGTTGGGTTGTGGATAATGATGAGTTACAAGAGAGCTAATGTTGAGTGCAATATTTAAGTCTTAGCTTGTCAAATTCATAGGTTGCTTTTCTAGATTTTTGGAGAAGCCTCTCTTGGGGTGTAGAAATTTCTTATTGGGAAGATTGGAGTCATATTTGTATAGGTTTGGTAGTGTGTTGCAGCATAAAACAAAGCCTTGAATCCATTTTTGAAGTTATTAAAATTTACAAATATAAGAGAGCAAATTTGCTAGTCTATTTCATAGTTCAAGTGAAGGTTGGGAGCTCCAAATGAGGTGAAATTTCAGATTGTTGAAGAAAGGTTGATGTTGAAGCATATGTTGCAGATTTAATGGTGTTATATCATATTTATAGAGGTTTATTGTAAAGCCAATAGGCTTATGCACTTGAAATAAAGACATGTAATGTAGATTTTATGAGAGAACACTGTATTTTCCCATTTTAAGACACAAATATGGAGTTGTTTCCTATGCATGTCATTGTATGTATGATTTGAGTTTATTTATGGTTTCTTGATCATATTACACCATCTGGGTCATGTTTGGATCATTTGATTTAAGTTTCTATTTGTTGTTGTAATAACATAGTGTGGTTATGCAAATAGTCAATTTTTGGGGTTTGAATATATTTCCTTTGAAATCTAGTTTTTATTTTCAGTTTGGTTGAAGGGAGAATATATCTTATTTGATAAAGTTTTTGTGAATTATTTTGAGTGTGTGAACCCCTCTTACATCATAAATCTACATATTTTTTAAGAAATCTTTTCATGTCATAAAAAATCTATCTTTTTGTATATACAATATAAATTAAAAAAACACAACAATTGTTTTTTAGAAGATTTAAAAAAAAAATCTGCAAGCTCTATTAGAGCCATAAAAATCCATATAAAGTTGCAGGTTCACTCAACACACCTACCCTCTGCAAATCTTTGTATATTTTGTACAAGAAATCTTTTATTCATAACAAAATCTGCATTATATTTAGAAGTTTAAATTTTTTTCAAAATCTCTACATTTTTGCTCCCTTGCATGATCTCTAACCATAACTCCATTCTCACAATTGAACCATAGACACACCCTCTTGCCCCATAGGTTGTCTCTTTTTTTTGGCCGTCACCCTCTACAAATCCCTCCTCTTAGAATGTAGCGACTCATACCCTATCTTCTACCCTAGTCATCACCTAAATTTTGGGCTCTATTTTTTTAAGACTTCAAACATAAATTAAAAATTTTTAAACCTAAAAGTGCTCGCCCATTTTCATTTACATTTTAATTAAAGTTTTAAATAAAAAATATTTTAATCGTGATATTGCTATCAGGATTCAACCATGTAGTTTTACAAGTCAAACTCATTGACCCAAGCAATATCACTATTTGACTCACAATGGAAAATACCTCCTAGTTATCAATATTTTAATCTTTTATATATAAGGATAATTTTGTAATATTTTTTAGTTATTTTTTTAATATTCAAATGTTTAAATAATCTATATATTAGTTTTATAGGCTAGTTTTTTTATAATTGTTTTGTTTTAATCAATCAAATATAATAGTTGTTAATTTATTTATATTGATCTTTTATTTTAAACAAAAAATATATTTTTTAAAAAAGAGGTTATTAATTATTTTTTAATTTTTTAAGATATTTGAAATAAAGGGGTTAATATATCTCAAATTTTAAGTTTCAAAGTTAATTGAGGCTAACCATTTTAATTTCCAAATTACTATATTGTTATTTCTTTTCTCAAGTTGTGAAAGTATGTTTTTATTTACAATCATGTCAACTTTAATTTCAGAAATTGAATTAAATAACTATAATTATCATTCATGGAAAACTCATTTTTTATTTATTTAAACATCTCTTGGATGTTGTATGATGATGCAGAGAAAAGAGGATTCACAACTCAAAATTCCATTCACTTGACAAATTTCATAAAATTACTCATCTCAAAGAATTATTAAGTGCATTCTAGATCACATTAGAAACATAGCCATGGTAGCCCATAATTTAAGGCAATGAACAGTAATTAATAACTTTTACATAATAAATAATAAAGCCAATCGCTTTGGTGAGACTTTATATAACATAATTACAGACCTCCCTTCCAATTTTTATGAAGATCCAACGGTGGAAACTAAAGTTATTGCATTTTCCCCAAAACTGCAAACCCTAGGCAGTGTTCAAACCTGCCCTCACCAAAATAGTCATATCTTCCACAAAACTCAATAAAATTCAATGAGACAAAAAGAATTAGAAACTAGAAATAGATAGCTTTCCATCCATATATGATACTCTATTATTTGAATCCATACCAGTCCGTACAAATCACAACTTCAACCTGAAAACAATGTAGAAAACATAAAATGTACACCAAACTTGAGGTTGCCATTCATCAAACTACAAAATAATGTCTCCAACCCCTCCAACCTCTCCAATTCGAGTTTTGGAGGGTGTACTTATACATTTACAACCAAAACCAACTATTTTCAACCACCTTTTAGTTAGTTTGTTGACAAAACACTTTAATGACACTTTTGACAAGTTGCTTGACAATTTTCTTGAGCAACTTTTACAATTTTTACAATATATAACAACTTTAAACATTATTTGACAAATGACTTCAAATATTACTTCCTAAGACTCAAACACCTATAAAATGGTTTGATAAACCTTATTATAAGACCCAATACATAAAATAGACCAACTATTTACAAATGGCCTCATGGAGGCTTGAAAGCAACTTGGTGCTCTTGCACCATACACCCCTTGAAGAAAAAACTCAAGTCCCCTGAGTTAGCATAGAATAAAGCACCTGCAAAAATAAATGATTTTTCACTACCATCTGCAATAAAAAACACTTGTATCTTCATCTTAACCCATGGTTTTGTCTTCCTCTTCTTCTTATACCATCTCTTCTCCATCATCTTCTCAACATCTAGGCTCCAAAACTCTATTTCTTGTGTATAAACCTCAGTAGCATCATCTATATCTTCATTCTTATCATTAGAGTACCATATATAATCTGAATCATACTCTTTCAAAACTTCATATAACTCATTAGAAAATATATCTGCAACATCTTTATTAACAACCTTATTATCAACAACAACTTGATCATGAATATCAACATCAATGTTATCAACAACTTTATCATCATCAACTTGAGTATCAATACAAGGGTTATCAATAACATCAAAAACCTTCTCAACTTGTTCATCAACAAAAATTTCATCAACTACTTGAGTACCAACAACAACCACATCATTAATCTCAACATCAACATGTTCATTAACCAACAAAGAATTTTTTTCATCTTCAAACATAATTGATATATCATGCATCTCAACTTGTAACTTATCTTGTTCAACTTGAACATTAGATTCAAACTTTACCTCTATCTCATTTGTTACCTTCTTTTGTTTTCTTTGCTTCTTCATAATCTTCTTTAGAGGCCATCTTAACCTCTTTGAAATTGGTATATTCCAACTCCTTTGTGCTTCCTTAAGAAGTTGGTGTTCTTTGTCTAATCTTTCCAACCTTTGGCTTATCTTTTCTAGGGCTTCCTCAAACTCTATTTGTCTTGCCTTTTGTCTTTCCTTCTTTCTCATTTCTTTTTCCTCTCTTTCCTTCTTCCTTCGTGAATCCTCAACCTGCCAACATCTCTTTAAAAATTCCATTTTCACAAGCAAGTCTCTCCTTACTTCCACTTCACCTTGCCACACCTAGGCAATCAGGTTCCTTCCTCAACCTGCAAACAACCACACACAAACCACAAACAACTTTCCCAGAGCATCTTCAGGCTCTGATACCACTATGATGCAGAGAAAAGAGGATTCACAACTCAAAATTCCATTCACTTGACAAATTTCATAAAATTACTCATCTCAAAGAATTATTAAGTGCATTCTAGATCACATTAGAAACATAGCCATGGTAGCCCATAATTTAAGGCAATGAACAGTAATTAATAACTTTTACATAATAAATAATAAAGCCAATCGCTTTGGTGAGACTTTATATAACATAATTACAGACCTCCCTTCCAATTTTTATGAAGATCCAACGGTGGAAACTAAAGTTATTGCATTTTCCCCAAAACTGCAAACCCTAGGCAGTGTTCAAACCTGCCCTCACCAAAATAGTCATATCTTCCACAAAACTCAATAAAATTCAATGAGACAAAAAGAATTAGAAACTAGAAATAGATAGCTTTCCATCCATATATGATACTCTATTATTTGAATCCATACCAGTCCGTACAAATCACAACTTCAACCTGAAAACAATGTAGAAAACATAAAATGTACACCAAACTTGAGGTTGCCATTCATCAAACTACAAAATAATGTCTCCAACCCCTCCAACCTCTCCAATTCGAGTTTTGGAGGGTATACTTATACATTTACAACCAAAACCAACTATTTTCAACCACCTTTTAGTTAGTTTGTTGACAAAACACTTTAATGATACTTTTGACAAGTTGCTTGACAATTTTCTTGAGCAACTTTTACAATTTTTTACAATATGGAGCAACTTTACACATTATTTGACAAATGACTTCAAATATTACTTCCTAAGACTCAAAAACCTATAAAATGGCTTGATAAACCTTATTATAATACCCAATACATAAAATAGACCAACTATTTACAAATGGCCTCATGGAGGCTTGAAAGCAACTTGGTGCTCCTGCACCCGATGAATAAAGTTAGAGTCAGATTCGTCCGCATCCAAGGAGATTCAAGAAAAGTGGAGAAAACAAAATGAGAAATCTCTTTACCTCATAGGAATTTCAATGTCTTTCGAACTATATGTTGATATTGAAAACTGTGTGAAAGCATTTGAAGCATGGGAAATTCTCAAAACTATCTATGATAGTTAAAATGAGTCAATGAAGATACAAATTCAAGATCAACTTGAAGGTTTGAGGTACTGATTTTAAAACTATGGATGATTTTTTGTTAAAATTTTTATGCTTTCAATAATCAATTACATGGTTTAAGAGTAAAGCTTGCAGATCTTAGATTAATTCATATTATTATTAAACAATGTATTCCTATATAATTTCAACAATTTATTGCAAATGTTCATGCTCAATTAGCTATTCCTTTATTAGCTTCAACTTGCTTATGATATATTTCAAAATTTATTAAGGTAAGAAGAAACAAAGTTGATTCAATTTGGTAATCTTAAAAGTAGTGAGCATGCTTTTATGTCTAAAAATCATAAGAAATTTTTTAAACCTCATAATAAACAACACTATAATCCTAAATCTCATCATAATAATACTAATCATACTAGAAACAATAATTATCAAAATAAACCTCATTGTACTTATTGTGATAAAGATGGTCATTGGTCTAACACTTGTTTTAAGAAACAAAGTGATAAAAAACCCATGAGACAAAATAATAAACAAAATAAACCTCATAATAATAGGTTTACCAATAATGGAAATCAATCTAGAAGAGATTTTACTTATATTTATAATACATCAACACCTCTTGAATGGGTTATTGATTCAGGGTCTTCTCAACATGTTACTTCTCATAAAGAAGTATTTGAATCAATGCAACCTGACATGTCTAATGTTCCACTTCAACTTTCTAATAATCATAGTTGTAAAGTATAAGCAATTGGAGATGTGAATGTGTCTAATGGTAAATTACATGATGTTTTGTATGTTCCCAAATTAAAGACTAATTTTCTTTCTGTAGCTAAAACTTGTCAAGATTATAAAATAGAATTTTATAAAGATATGTGTTATGTGATTGATCCAAAATAAAATCATAAATCCATTTCTAATGCTAAATTAGACAATGATAATTTATTTAAATTTTATGATTTTTCTCAATCTAGATATTCTTTACTTTCTACCATTGATTTTATTGTTTGACATGAAAGACTTGGTCATATATCCATGCTAAAAATAATGCCTTGATGCAAAAATCTAATATGGTAGAAGGATTTCCTAGCATTATTCCAACTAAAATTGTATGCACATGATGTGATGAGAGCCAATTATGTCCCATTTTATGGCATATTTTAGCCTATTTCATATACCTTCATATCCATTCCCACATTCCATTTCCGTTCCATATCATACTATTTCACTATTTTATGTTGCATATGATTAAATATATATAGTTTTGGATAAAATATGGAAATTAATTATTGACTATATTTACTAATAAGCATTATGATTTCAATCCTTGGAAAATAAAGCTTGCAACATGTAGATCATAGGAATTTCCTATCACCTTTTATGTAAAAAATATTCTTATCGCTTTCTGGTCAGGAACTTTTTTTTATCACGTTTTGACCAACAACTTGTTTTTTTTATCTTTTTAAAGATGATCTTAGTCTCCAAGGTGGCATTAGTCACCTCCATGGTGTTGATTGTGTACCATATTTGAATAAGCACAAGAACTTGTGAGATTATTGATATATAAATATGAAGGGAAATGCAATTGCCAGCTATGTAAAGGAAACTGTGAACTTTCTATTATAACAAGGAAATATTTAATTCGTGGCCATAAAATATAGTAGACCAAGTTTCCACGTGTTCCATGCTAGGGAAGGAAACCCATGCTGGAGATTTGTTCATAAATCGTTGGAGAAAAATATGCAAATCTGTAGTCATGTCTTCTATTTTCATCTGTTGTTATAACTAGCACGTTTTTATCTGTGGATAGTAACCCAACTGTTATGTAAGCTAATCACTCTTTTAGTTTTTGGCCACAGGCCAAAACACATGTAATATTTTTTGTTTTAGTAGTTATCAAACAATGTATATATATGTATATATATATATATGCGCATAGTGTAAAGGAATGCAAAGACTTTTGTATCAAATCCTTGATAAATAAAACAATACTTCGCATGATCAAAAACGTGTAAGAGAAACACTTTTTATTTCATCATTTGATGGACTGAGGAGGTGAGGCCTACTACTCATAATGCTAATGACTTTTTCAATTTATTGTTTTAGTAATGTGTGTTTGATTTTTCAGAGCATAATGTTTCATTTCGAATTATGGGCCAAGTGTGTTTGATGTTACACTATTACTATTGCAATATGATTACGAATTATTTATTATTGAGTGAGATGGTTAAATTATTTATTCTTTTGAGTTATCATTCATTTACCAAAATAATTTAAATTGTGAATCTTTGGTCTAGAATATACATAGGGAATTGTTGCTATTGTTGTGCAAATTGTTAACATTTTTTGTCATAGATCCTGTCGTATTTTCATCAGAAAGATAGAATAGGAAAGCCAAATCAGATTTTCATTTAGGTAATTCTTGTGTGTTCTAGTTGCATCCATCCCCACTTAATTCACTACTTTGCTCCCTTAGGTATACTTCCACAACACCTCTCGCAAGCTTTCGATCCCCAGATTGACACTTGGACAAAGCTGGAATCTTTCTTATTCTTTACCTCAGTTTTGGCCTATTAGGATGCATGAGTTGTAAGATGCATAGGGAGCCCTTTCCACAAGGTAAAGAATGGAGGGAACATCATAAGTTGCACCTAGTCCATAGTGACCTTTTGGGACCCATGGAGAATAACTCCATCCAAGGATCAAGGTATGCACTTAATTTTGTTGATGATTATTATAGAAGAACTTGGATCTATTTTGTTCAAAGTAAGGATCAAGTTCTTGATATCTTTTTTGAATTTCATAAAATTGTTGAAAAATAATATGGTTTTAAACTTAAAATTCTTAGAACTAATAATGGTAAAGATTATGTGAATAATTATTTCAATGGTTATTTAAATTCATTTGGTATTAAACATGAGCTAACCATTCCTTATACACCTCAACACAATGGTGTAGTAGAAAGGAAACATATAACTATTGTTAAAATGGCTAGATGTATGTTACATGGAAAAAATATGTCTTATAAATTTTGGTGTGAAGCTATGTTTTGTTCTACTTATATTATTAATAGGATTCCTACAAAAGCTTCAAAGGATATAACTCTTGAGGAGGCTTGGTGTGGTAGGAAACCTAATTGTAGACACTAAAAATTGTCCTAGGCTTGCGACTCTTATTTTCTTCATAAATCTTCCATCATTTTCCCTCTCATTCTTCATAATTAAACAATTTTAATTATTTAATTATTTCCTAAGGTCATAAGTCCTCTATTAATTAAATAATTCTAATTAATTCATTTCTATCTTTATTCCTCCTTGATTAATTACATTATGTCACTAATTAAGTCCCCTTCTTTCTAAAATTAAATAAATTCTTATTTATTTAATTTTTATCTACATTCCACTATAATTAAATAATTATTTTAATTTTTCATCAGCTGCTTCTCTCATAAATTAAATAAATTTTATTTATTTAATTTGGTCCACTCTCTTGAATTTTGAATTAAATCATTATTTAATTCAAAAGATTCCCTTTGTCACATTCCTCTATAATTAAATAATTATTCATTGGCCACCTAAATTAAATAATTTTTATTATTTAATTTCTCCTCTCACCTCTTTGTTTGTGCCAATCTTATCTTCCACATTAAGTCCTTATCTATCCATGTCTCAATTAATACCCACCCTTGATTAAATTATTTATAATTTAATCTTGACCATCAATCCTTATCATTTTCCCTAAGCCTAGTCCATACTACATCTTTCATTCTTGGCCAATGATTAAGACATCTTATTGACTTTTAATCTTAGCCCGTCATTCAAAATTATCTTTTCTATAAAAGACCCTTGTCATTGTCATTTTGATAGATCTAGTTCATATGCAAGGATATGTTGCTAGTGTGAGACAACAATCTTCAATATTTTTCTAGTCGTTGTCATAGGCTTACTATTGCACACTCAAATTTGAGGGCAATTATTATATTCAAGCAAAATGGAGAAGTGCAATGAAGGTGAATCAATGGTGGCATGAAGATTTGGTAATATTGCTTTATGTTTTATGTCTTTATGCTTATTTTTCCTTCATTGTTTATTAGGGTTTGATTTATATGCTTTATAGCCTAATCTTGGATAATTTTAGCCCTAATTTACACTAATCTTAAGTATTTAAGAATTTTTGGATCAATTGATTGCTTATGTTCATAAACCTAAATAAAAAATAAAAAAATTAGATGCTAAATCTTCCTATCATATTTTTGTTGGGTATTATGAACAATACAAATCTTATAGAGTTTATAATCCTATCACTAACAAAGCTAAAAAGTTGCTAGAGATGTATGCATTGCTGAAAATGGTGTTCATGATTGTTCTAAAGTTCATAACAATGAATCTTCTCAAACTAAAGTTGTTATGGAGGATAATCCTCCTTCTATAATCCCTCCTAATTCATCTCTTAGTCAAAGTGACATTGAATATGATCATGTTGAACCTTCTCATGTTGATTCTTCTTCAAGTGATGATACTCCTACATCTAAAAGAAAGCCTAAATGGTTTAAAAACATTATGCAAGAAAGTGAGGATATTTAAAATAGAATGAATCAATCTAAAGCTAGGGAAGAAAAATATTGCAAGTATTCTTTGATGTTTAAGGTTATGAATACAAATGATCCTCAAACTTATGAACAAGCTAAACATCAACCTCATTGGGAGAAGACTATGCAAGAATAATATGACACATTAATTGCAAATGAAACTTAGGATTTAATTCCTTTACCTCAAGGAAAGAATATTGTTTCATGTAAAAGGTTATATAAAACTAATTCAATGCAAATAATGAGGTTAATGATGCTATATTAGTTGTTAGAGGATTCTCCCAAGTGGAATCAAAACCGTCACTATCAGGGCTAACTGGGGTTCTCTTCTTGGTTTTATTGGCAACAAAAATATCCTCTGAATCTAAGTAATAGGTAGTAGATATATACCATTTCCTCTTTGTAGGTACATGCATATTCTTAGACACATTATCTTTCAATTTTGAATTAGTGCCTAATGTTACAACATATTCTTTTTATTCTTGATCCCTTGTTTCCTCCTCTAGTTTCTCAACGCTTCTTCTCATGACACCTTTCTTCCTCAAGTGGTCTGAATGCCTTGGTGGGGTAGATTTATTTTTCTGAGTATCCTTCTTCTTTTGTACCTTTGAAGGTGTAGAGGAAGAACTAGATCTGCTTTTGTTGGTCTTAGGTTTTCTAGAGGAAGTTGGGGTCTCTTTTTCTTCAGAACGGTCAGTTGCTACATGTGGTGATCCTTGCACACTTTGATCCTTTGGTTCACCTCTACTACGGGTAAGTGAAGCAACAAGTGAAATAGGGGGCATTTCTCTTAGGGATGCAATAGGTGAATCTAGGTTTTCAGGAACTATTGGTTCCTCCAAAATATGGTTAATATCCTTAAAAATTAAAAATATCTCCCATGACACCTATGGATGCTAAACCCTAAGGATCCTTTTCACTAACAAGGTTACCAAGCAGTAGTGACAATGCTAAATCATTTATTTTCCTCTGGTATTTAGACCCCATTATTTTTAGAAAATTATAAAGGAAATTAGGTACATTTACCAATCTATGGTGATGGAGATGACTTAGTAACTTAAAATGCACAGTGAACAAAAGGGATTATCTCCCTTCACAAGTGATATACTTAATAATATAGGAATAAAAAGAGGCACATATCTAGGGAAGTGACAATCTTTTCGTACCTTATGATGATGAATCAAGATTCTCTCCTACCTCCCTAAACTCATCCCTGGAAGCTACTACATTCGCTCTCATAGGGAATTCAACTTGATCCTCGATAGACCAAACACTTCTAAAATTGTAGCCTCTAAAGCATCCACTTTCAAGCCCTTGATAGTGTCTTCATCATGTTGTAATGTAGCTACAAATTGCCTTGGCATGTCTTTATTAAACTCTGTCAACTTCAGGAAATAGTCCAACCATCTTGCCCTTATGAAAATGAGTAGAAATAACCCATCCTCCAATATTTTCTTGTGTTTTGATGGCTCCATTATGATTATATCACCTTCCATGGTGAAAATATCCTGAATTTGCTCAAACCTTTAGAAATTCAACTCAAAATCGATTTCAACCACCCTCAAACTCTCTCTATTCTGTTACACTTGCATGCACTTTTTCACTGTAATTGCAACTATTACATCCCTTTCTCCTCCATATCAGCTTAATTAAGCTTGAATTGGTGCCAAATTGGCTCAGAATCTAGGGAATTGACAACAAAAAGGTTGTAGGTGCAGAAAGACATGAAAGAAAAAAGGGTTCATATGGTTTTTCTGTGTTTTGATTTTGGTGGCAACAACAAAATTTTGGGATATATACTACGTCCCCCCAAAATTAAAATCTTGAAGTGACCTCACTTCAATACATGTGAATAGGCAGAGGGAATGATTAAAGAATATGGAAATAAGTTTAATAAGTACAAAGCATGCTAAATTTAAATGCAAGTACATAACGAAAGCATTGAAGATCCATGTTAATTATGGAATATAATATGCATACATGCTGAATGACATGAATGAACTCCATTTGTGTGAAGTTGTTGGAAGAGTATCCACAACATGAGCGTGATTTGACGTCAGTTAATTACAATGTGAGATTAAAATGAAATTTTGGCATGGAAAAATTAAAAGTCCACATAATGTATGGTATATGAGTGATGAAATTACTTTTCAAATGCATGAAAAATCATAATGGGTGATATGTAGTACGGTGATGAAGATGCATATATTGATATGACAACTTAAGGTTGCATGTGCAAAAAAAGTGGAGAGAATGTGGAGTGTTTGCAATCAATTTGGCATAAATTTTTAAATTCTTTGACAGATAGTGGTTGTGGGTACCTTCTACAGTAGGTCCTAAACTAAAGTTATTTTTGTGATGCTATAGTCCCTATTGTATAATTAAATGGTCTTAAAGAAGATTATTAATTGTGGCACTTGTGTTGCGTGTGCACGTGAAGTAAGATAAGAAATTATACTTGAGTGACTTTGGGAGGTGAGATGTGTAGCTTATCTGCTGAGTCACTATAGGAATCGATAGTATTTTATGCTAAATTGTTATTTTATGATAGACTGTCTGTATTTGAACCATTAGTTTGACCATATAGATGCATTAGAGAAGGAAGAAAATCATCTTTTTGAGATGGCTGCTTGTATATCTTCAATCTATGTCAATTCACCAATAGTGTGAATCTAACTGCATCTATAGTTTCTTAATGCTCCATTGGGAAATACCTGTTGAATTTCATAGGGTCCCAAACATCTAGACTATAGCTTACCCTTGTGGTCTTTGTATTTAGAATCATACAGTAAAGCCCAGCCACCCACATTGAACTCTTTGGCCTTTATAAATTGATCATGCCATTTAGTCCTCTATTTTTGAATTATCTTTGTGTGATACATGGCCTCCATTTTAATTTCATCCAATCCATTCAAAATGTGTAGCCTTTCTTTTTGTGCTATTTTCAAATCCATTACTAAGTCCACCATTGTCCTAAGTGTCTTACACTCAAACTCTATTGGTAGAACTATTTTTTTCCCATAGACTAGTTCATAAGGTGTGAAACCTGTCTAGTTGTTTTCCATGTTGTTTTGCAGGCCCACATTACTTCAGGAAATCTTGCTACCTAGTCCTTCCTATGAATTTGTACTGCTTTGGTTAGAATATTCCCATTCTCTCTATTTGTAGCCTCTACCTACCCATTAGCTTGTGGATGATAAGGTGTTGATTATCTATGTCTTATTGAATATTCTTTAACCAATTGATAAATGAGGTCAGAAGTAAACCTAGGACCTTGACCAGTGACAATTTCTCTAGGTACTCTATACCTGGTAAAGATGTCTTCATACAAGAACTTAGCTACATTCCCATCTCTTACAAACTGTAATGCCTTAACTTCAACCTATTTTGTTAGATAGTCTGTATAAACTAGAATATACTCTGTGTTATTAGAGGCTAGTGAAATTAGGCCAATGAAGTCAAGACCCCATTTGTCAAATGGAGCTAGTGCTATCTGTGGCTGTAAAGGAATTTCATATGTTCTTGTTGGCTTTCCCATTCTATGACATCTTTCACAGCTCCTGGTATACTTCACTGAATCCTTATGGAGAGTTGTCCAATAGTAACCTGTTGTCAAGATCTTAAATGTTGTCCTTTTGGCTGCAAAGTGACCCCCACATGGCTCATCATGGCAAGATTTTAGAATTTCAAAGACCTTATCTTCTCTTATACATCTTCTCATGATATTATCTAGACCAGTATAGAATAAGTAATTAGTTACCCAAGAATATGGAAAGCTTTTATGCACAAACTACCTCTTTTCTCTAGGAGAGAAATGTGATGGTATTTTCCCTGCCACTAAGTAATTTGCAATATCAACATACCATGGTGTTTGTAGAGTAAGAGAAAACAAATACTCATCTGGAAAAGATGTTGACATAATGTTGTTATTGATGTCAAAAGGGGATAACTGTGTGATATCCTGTGAGGGAAATTGTTGGCATGATATGATGAAGATCAAAAAATTAGATTTTGGAAGATTTGGAGAAAGATGATGGAAAGATGGCATATTTTGCAAATGTTGCAAAGTTGCTCAGAATGTTGAAAGGTTGTCATGAAATGTTTTCATGAAATTGCAAAGATTGCTTCCAAATTTTAGAAGAGAAGAAGAAAATATTGCAGACTATCTTCTCAGAGTTGATGAGGTGGTGCACTCTATCAGAGGGTTTTGATAATAAGTTAAAGAATCAATCATTGCGTAGAAGTTATTGAGGTCCATGTCATCTAGATAGAATCCCAAAATATTAGTAGTTGAGGAATAAAAAGATATTGATAAACTTAATTATGATGAGCTGCATGGCATATTCACTGCCTATGAGATGAGAATGGGAAATGCAAAACCCTCCAAAAGAGAAGTTGCATTCAAGGTTGCAGACAAGGGTGAAATATCCAAGAAGGAAAAAGAGGAGGCGTCTACATCCAATCATGAAGAGACTGATGAGGAAGAAGTAAATTTCATTAGGAGATTAAGAAGAGGCTCTGACAAATATAGAGATAAGTTACCCTTCAAGTGTTTTGACTGTGGTAGAGTAGGTAATTTTGCTACTAAATTCCCTTACAATAAGAAGGATAACTCTGAAAAAGAAGTAGATGGAAAAAATAAGAAACCCTACTTTCCCAAGAGAAGGAATTTTTACATTCAAGAAGATAGTGATGTATCTGATGTCAATGATAGTTCAGATGATGAACTAGACTATGATTTTGTGATTAAATAAAATAAATTTATTTTCATGAAAAAAGAATCTAAAGAACAAAACAATGGCAAGGTAGAGAACCTTGGTGAAGAAGGTGAAGAGGAAGGGGAAGTTGACCTAGAAGGAGAACTTATCCGTGCATTAGATGAGATAGATGAACTAAGAGAGGAGATTGAGAAACTAAAAAAAGGAATATAAACATTAGAAGAAGCTTTCACAAAAGGAGACCGACAATATAACCAAGAACTTTGAAGAATCTAACTAGAATGTGGTGAGCTTGAAGCTACAAGTGGAAGAATCGAAGAGAATTGAAGAAATAGTCAAATCCAAGCTATAGTTTGAAGTTGACAGTTGTATGAAGTTAGAAGAAGAAATAGTTTCCTTAAGAAAAGATTTGGAGAATGATAGAGAAAAAATAGAAAAAGTTCTAAAATTGAAGGGAGGCTAAGAGATTCTTGATGGAATTTTGAGCACACAAAATCCCTCTAATAAAGAAAAATCTAGTTTAGGCCTTGAGAAAGGGAAAAACACATTTATGGACGCTTCTGCAAAGCTATATGTGAGATTTAGAGAAGGAGAAAATTCTAGCACAGATGATGAGAAAGACACCAAGGAGAATACCCTTGAAGGGGAAAAGAAAATAGCTAAGCTGAAGAAGGTTGAAGAAGGAAAGAATCCTGTTGAAGAAAAGAGGATAACTAATAAGTTCCTAATCATCAGAAGAAGAGGTAGACCATAAGAATATCTGATGTTGATGGTTTCACTTGGGTGAGAGATCTGAAGAAGCCAATTAAAAGAAGACCCCCTCATCCTACATAAAGAAATGCTATGACCGAGTACTCTTGACATTTTTATGGGTACTATTATACATGTAATCAATTTGGTCATAGGGCTAGAGAATGTAGAGTTGTTCCTAAAAGGAGTACAAGTTTTGTAAGCAATAATCCATTTTCTCTTTTAGTTGAAATGAATGTGATATGTTACAATTGTAAAAAATTTGGTCATATAGCAAGAAATTGTAGAATAAAATTCATAAGACCAAATATACATAATGGGAAAAATAAAAACACACCTCCTAAAATGGACAAAGAGATAAATTCTCCGAAGGAAAAGGAGAAGAAGGTAGAAAAGAAGCCCAAGAAAGTGTGGAAAGAAAAAGAGAAAAATCCAACACAATCAATGATTGCACAAATTGCACTTCATGCAAAAAGAAAAACTTGTGGGTGCTAGATAGCGGTTGCTCCAAACACATGACTGGTGACAAGAGAAAATTCATCCAACTTAAAAAATACAAAGGAGGTTCAGTTAGTTTGGGTGACAACACCGTAGTAAAGATTTATGGAAAAGGAATATTGAGCTTAGATGGTAAAAATCCTACTAAATATGTTCTTTATGTTGAAGGATTGAAGCACAACCTGCTAAGTGTAAGTCAGATGTGTGATAATGGTTATAAAGTCACATTTAATTCAAAAGGATGCAAGATACAGAAGAATGGAAAGACAATTTCACAAGGAAGAACAAATAGAAACCTTTTTAATCTCTGTGAAGTGAAAGTTCAGAACTATCTGATAGGTCAAGCTAATGAGAGTTGGTTGTGGCACCAGAGATTGGGGTATGCAAATTTTTATGATCTAGTGAAAGTAAGCTCAAAAGGTCTGGTAAGAGACATGCCTAAGATAACTAAGCGTGCAAATATCATTTGCAAAGAATGTCAGAAGGGAAAGCAAATAAGGGTTAAGTTTCAAACAAAAGAATATTCAACCACAAAACCCTTACAGTTGGTTCATAAATATTTTTGTAGTACCACTAGGACAAGAGGATTGAAAGGTGAAAGATACTTCATGTTGCTAATTGACATTGACTACTCTATAATGACATGGGTAAATTTTCTAAAAGATAAGTCACAAGAATTTGAAAGATTTAAGATATTTAGGAAGATGGTTGAGAAGGAGACTGGGAAAAGAACCAAATGCTTAAGATTAGATAGAGGAGGAGAATTTACCTTAGGTGAATTCATTGAGTATTGTGAAAACCATGGAATTAAGAGACAATACTTTGCACCAAGAACTCCATAGAAAAATGGAGTAGTTGAGAGAAATAACATAGTGGTTAAATATATGGCCAAAATAATGTTGAATGAGGCCAAGTTAGTTTATATGTTTTGGAGAGAAGCAGTTCATATAACAGTGTATATTTTAAATAGAGTTCAAATAAGAGCAAACAGTGATAAGACACCATATGAACTGTGGAATGACACACCAACATCTATCAGGTATTTCAAGGTATTTGGTAGCAAATGCTACATCAAAAAAGAAGATGAAAACTTGGAAATATTTGATTCAAGATACGATGAATGGATATTTATAGGATATTCCACTCAAAGAAAAGCTTACAAGTGCTATAATAAAAGGCCGCACAAGATTGTAGAAAGCATCACTGTCAAGATTGATGAGGATATTAATGGTGCAGGAGCACCCTTAGGACCTGATGCCTACAGGAGGAAAAGTTTGATTTTTTATCTTGTTTTGTGTTGTTTCATGTTAATAAGGTCATTTTTGACCAATTTCCATCGTTTGGGGTCATTTTGCAAATTTTTGTGTCATTTGTGTAAAAGTTGCTAAATTGTTGTCAATGTTGTCAATGTTGCTATGATAACTTTCTCAAATGTTGCAAAAAGGTAGTTGTGGGTTGGTTGGTGTTGGAAAAATGGTTTTAAATGTATAAATACAACTTGTATCCATGAGTCCAAAGGTTGGGAATGTTGGGAGGAGATTGGAATGAAGAAATTTCAAATTTGCACTCTAAAAATTGTATTTTTCTTACAAATCTAACTCTTCTTTTCATTTGTATGGAATTTTACTTGCTTGTATAGATGGGATACTACCTGGAACAAGAGGAGGGATGATACACCTCTCATTTTCAAGTGTTTTGATTAAATTTTGTTGTGATTTGTAAAAGTTATAAGCATTTTGGTGAAAACAGCCTGGAACCTTGCCTAGGGTTTGCAGTCACCTTTAAACGGCCATAACTTGCGTTATACCCATGGGAAAAGGCTGAAAATTGGTAGGAAATTCTGTCTTGGTGCCTTCTACCACTTTAAAAAAATTGGGCTCATTATTTTCATGTGGGAAAAATATCTCTTCACCAGTCCGCTTTCACAATCCCTATGACAGTCCAAAAAAACCCTCTTAGAAGTGATTGTTTGGAAACATTTTCATTGCAACTCATGGAAAATGATTTGGATTTGAATTTTTACATCTCTCCAAGGTTTTTTTATTGCAGGTTCATATTAGGGGGCCAATTTTATTCATGGTTTGTTATTGGCATTGTAGGGTCATGTCATATTGCTATGCTTGTTTGAGTAAGGGTTCAACCATGGTTGCATTCATTCATGACAAAGTGGGCCTAGGTTATGAGATGTGTTGAGATAAATTTGTTTGAGTCTAATAAAAAAGAGTTTTGAAGGGTTCTTTCATTAAATATTTCTTAGGTCTTGTTCCAACATTGCTAAGAGACACAAAAAGGTACCAAAGTGTCTGTTAAAGGACAGTTTGAGTCCAATAGTATGTGTGAGTCAAAAAATGCATTGGATGGTCTTGAAAAATTTCTGCCCACTGCTCCATGATGTCCATGCCCATTTTTTATGTGTTACTCATCTTTGAATGTTCATTAGATGGTGACAAG
Source organism: Sequoiadendron giganteum (assembly GCA_007115665.2). Lineage (NCBI taxonomy): Eukaryota > Viridiplantae > Streptophyta > Pinopsida > Cupressales > Cupressaceae > Sequoiadendron > Sequoiadendron giganteum. The sequence goes on along the minus strand of CM021107.1, from coordinate 3,504,984 downwards.
GTTCACTAGAATGTCTAATTTACTACCTCCAATGAAACCATGGAGTGAGTATGTATTGGGATTGTTTCATTGAGATTGAGATCACCCTTTCTCTGCATAAAATTGGTATTAGAGCCCAAATATTTGGGCAAGGAAGTTTTGGGAGTTTGTGTATTGTCTTTTTTTTTACAAGTTGAAGGAAGAACTTGGATACGAAAAGACTAGGCCAGGGGAAAAGAAAGGGGCCTAAGGTGAGGTATCACAAACACAAGAAGAAGCATTGAGAAGAAGAAAGGTGAAAGAGAATTTCTTGCAAAAGGAGAATGGAAGTGTTGACGAGAGTAGTCCATGGAGACTTGTAGAGTAAGGAGTTACCAAGCAAGAAACAAGCGATGAGAAGAGAGGGAATTGAGATGAATAAAAATGAGAAGGAAAAACAAATAAATGTTCAACAAGAGACAAAAGAGTTGAGGCACGCCTTGGAACAAATGAAAAATTCAAGAAAGAATGAATCTTGAGATGCAACAGTGTCTTGAGAAAGAAAAATAGGAAAATGGTTGGCATTATCCAATAAGAAAGAAGGTAAAGTGGTCCATCAAGAAGATTATTTAGAGGAGAAGAAGGAAAGAGAGGAAAAGAGAACCAGACCTTGGAGAGTCTTTTTTTATGATGGAAGAGCCTAAGCCATCTGAGGAAGAGGAAAAATATGAAGAAAATGAGCCCATTGAGACTCAATGTTACTTCTAACAATATTTGTGAGTATGTGTTTACAGGTACAAAAGATGAAAATGAAGATGAAAAAGTGTATAAAGAAAAAGGAGAAGTGAATGCAGTGTATGTAGACTATTATACACAATATGGTGAAGAAGATGTCACAAAAACAATAGAGGTAATGGTTACACTTTTTGATTTTACGGATGATGAATATGCTGCCAAACTATATTTTAATGATGAAAATGAAGACATGAAAAATGGTAATAAGATATATGAATGAGAACTAGAGTTTTGGAACCTTGAAGCTGAAAAGATGCTAAGTAAAAAATGGTGCAAGAAGAAGAAAAATATCCAGGGAAAGTTAGGAATGTAGAACATCAATTAAAGGACAAGTTGCAGAGAAGTGGAAGACCTAAGGCCAATTTTTTTGGATGTTATGGTTGTGTTGCTAATATGTGGTTGTCATTGATGTCAACACTATTAGCATTAATGTCTTTAAGACTATATATGTCGAGGATATTGAGAAAATTGTAATAAAATAAGTTGCACGTTGTTTGTGAAGTAGTGAAGCTCAATCTGTTGGAAATTTCAGTATGTTGATGATCAGAAGTTGTAGATTAAAGGGTTTTTTGTTGAGCCTATCTAGTTTATTCTCTGAAAGTTTCAGAGGTACGCATGAAGATTTGAGAAAATTTTGATTTTTTGTGTTCTTACAGTTATTCTGTTATTGTAGCTAGTGTTCCTAAAAGAAGAGAATGTGATTCTGGTAATCTGAGTTTTTGTGTATGCTCCTATGGTGCTTATTCATATTTCTATATCGTGCTCTATCCATGTTGCACATCTGTATTAATCGTAGTGCTCATGATTGAATATTTTCTCTTGCATGTTCATGTTTTTCATGTTCATGGCTGACAGGTGATTGAAGCGTGTTGTGGATCTTCGAGGAATAATGCTTGAAAGTGTTTTGTGTTCAAGGATGTTGTGTTATATCTTCATTATGTTGTGTCTGAATTTGGTTGATTCACATTAACAATCTTTATTGTTATGAGCTGACAGTTTGTATTCATCTTATTATTTTAGTGAAGCCGATAGGAAGTGATGTAATTACTTGTTGTGGATATATATATGGGATTGTTTATCTCATTTGAGACATGTGTGATGTGAAGTGTGTGAGTGCTATGTGCAAATAAAGTTCAGATCATTCGAAGGAAGAGCAGAGTGAGAAGAAGAGTGAAGGAGAGTGAAGAAGTGTTCATGTACTTAACCGGAACTATAATTAGGCATTAGCAGATGCTACTTTCTCAGTTCAAATTCTTCAGATGGATTTAGTCTAAATGTTTTTGTAAGATAGTGAGTATTCCTTTGTATTTGAGCAGTAAGCTCTAGGCAGTGTGCCTGAATGCAAGTGCATTCCTCATTTATTCTTATTATACTTCTAACAGAGTATAAACTTGTGGATTAACATCCACCATGGTTTTTCACCCAACAGGATTTCCATGCAAAAATCTTGGTGCTATGTATGTTTTTGATGTGTTGTTGATTTATGCTTTCATGGTTATTAATCAGATCTTAGAATAAGGGTTAATAAGTTTATTAAGTTTGAAATTTTGAGACAACTGATTCACCACCCCCCCTCTCAGTTGTCTACCCTTGTGTTGCCAACAATTGGTATCAGAGCAGGTTCCTTGGAAGAAGTTTGACAGCTTGAGGTGATCTAGTATGACGACATATAAGAAGGATAGTCTAAGATTCGATGGAACAAACTATGAGATGCATTGGTGAATCCTATTGGAAAATTACATGTAGTAGGTATGTTATCCCTCCAAATGTTCCTACTACTATTGAGATTAGGGATACTGAATACAATATTAGGGCTAAGGAAGCATTGTTGAGTGCTTTGATTGATTTTGAGATGACGAATGTTATGGATTTGAAGACTGCTTATGAGATCTAGAAAAAGTTGGAATTTTTGTATGAAGGTGATGCTAATGTGAAGATTGCTAAGCTACAGAGTCTTAAAGAGAAATATGAACTATTGAAAATGGGTAATGATGCGAATATTACTACTTTCATGCAAAGAGTGAATGAACTTGTGTGTGGTATCAGATGTGTTGGTGGATAGTTGGATGAACCAGAGATTGTTGCTAAAGTGCTTAGATCCTTGCCTGATGCATACAAAATCAAATCTACAGCTATTGAGGAGCTCTAAACTGTGACAAATATAACCCGAGATATGTTGATTGGTAAACTTACTGCTTTTGAGTTGAGTGAATTCGGTGATGCCTTTCCTAAGATAGAATCTGCATTTAAAGCTACTACCTCCGAAAGAGATAAGCAGAGACATGATCCGGGTGAAAGTTCTTCTAGAAAGATATCCAAGTATGAGGAAGAATTGAGACATATTGAAGAAGAAGAAAGAGAACTGAATGAGCTTGAAGCACTTATTGTCAAAAGGGAAGCCAAAGGAGAAGGTAAGTATAAAGGGAAATTTCCTATTAAATGTTTCTCTTGCAATAAGATAGGTCATTTGCATCAAGGTGTACAGAAAGAGTTCCTAAGTCAAGACCTTACAAGCCTAAATTTCAAAAGAAGTTTTATTATTCTACTGATGGAGTGATAGATGATGAATCTGACAAATGGAATGCAAGTGAAGATGAGTTTGTGTTTATTGCTATCAAGGAAAATAATCCCGTGTCTACTAAATCTGCTAGTTGTACAAATATGGAGAAATCCCTAGCTACTCGAGTTGAAGAGAAGGATTAATGGTTAATTGATAGTGGATGTTCACATCACATGACATGTGATAAAATTAAATTTGTGAGCTTGGAAAAATATGATGGTGGTGTTGTAAGATTTGGTGATAACAATGGTGGTATAATCCATTGCAGAGGATGTATTTATTTTGATGGTAAGCATAATACTGATGATTTTCTATATGTTGATGGTTTGAAGCATAATATTTTAAGTGTTGGGAAGATGGTTGATAAGGGATACAATCTTCAATTCAAGGATGGAAAGTGTAGAATATTGGGAAGTTCTGGAAATGTGATTGCTTCAGGTACAAAAACAAAAGGTAACATTTTTCACCTGAATACTGCTAGTAAAAGTTGTTTGATTGCTCAAGTTGATGAAAGTTGGTTGTGGCATAGAAGTATGTGTCATGTAAAATTTGACAATATTATCAAGATAAGTTGTACTCAGGCGGTGAGAGATCTTCCTAAGCTGGTAAAGCCTACTAATGCCATATGCAAAGAATGCCAGTTAGGAAAGCAAACTAAATTTTCATTTAGAAGCAAACAACATTGTTCAAAGGGAATATTGGAGCTTGTGCATACTGATATGTGTGGTCCTACTAGAATCAAAAGTCTACAAGGAGACATTTATTTCATGTTGCTAATTGATGATCATTCTAGATTGATGTGGATTGCTTTCTTAAGGGACAAATATGAAGCTCTAGATAAATTCAAGATTTTCAAAACTAAATTTGAGATAGAGAAAGGTTTGAAGATTGGGTGTATGAGATCAGATAGAGGTGGTGAATTTACTTTCGGTGAGTTTAACTCTTTTTGTGAAATGCATAGGATAAAGAGAATTATCTGCACCACAGACCCCTCAGCAAAATGTAGTTGTCAAAAGAAAAAATGGGGAAATTCTAGATGCTGCTAGTCCTATGATGCTGGAAGGAAATGTCCCTCATATCGATTGGAGAGAAGCTATGAGTACTATCATTTACATCCTTAATCAGGTACAAATCAAAGGTGATACTGGTAAGATTGCTTTTGAGCTATGGTTTGGTCATAAGCCTACTGTTAGATATTTTAAAATATTTGGAAGTAAATGCTTTATCAAAAGAGACGAAGATATAGGAAAGTTTGATGCTAGAAGTGATGAAGGAATATTTCTTGGTTATTCTACTAAGAGTAAAGCCTACTGATGCTACAACAAGAGATTGAAGTAAATGGTTGAAAGTGTAAATGCTAAGGTTGATGAAGACGTTGCTAGACCATCGAAAATTTGTGGATATGATTCTGATGATCAGAGTGACAATACACACAAAGGTCAGACTTCAAATCAAGTTCAAATCAATTTGGTGAATCAAGAAGATCAAGAGAAAGGAGAAACAAGTGAAAGTATAGAAGAGAGAGCACACGAGCCAGAAGTTCAAGAACATTCTAAGACTATGAGGTATGTGAGATTAAATCATTCAAAAAAATAGATTATAGGTGATAAGAAAAAAGGTGTCCAAACTAGGAGAAGAATACTATTTGATATCAAAGACCAAGCCAAGTAATGTCAATGAAGCATGCAAATATGAGCATTATATTGAAGCAATGAAATAAGAGCTACAAAAAATTGAGAAGGATGACACATGGACTCTTGTTCCTAGACCTAAGGACAAAAATGTAATTGGAGCTAATTGGTTCTTTAGAAACAAGTTGAATGAACAAGGTGAAGTTATTAGAAACAAATCAAGATTGGTGTGCAAAGGATATTCACAGATGGAAGCAATTGACTTTGAAGAAAAATTTTCTCTTGTTGCTAGAATTAAAGCTGTGAGATTGTTTCTTGCCTATGCTACTTACAAAAACTACAAATTTTATCAGATGGATGTCAAGTAAGCTTTTCTAAATGGTGAACTGAATGAAGAAGTATATGTTGAGCAACTTGATGGATTTCAATTGACTGATCAAGGAGATATGGTTTTTTGGCTGAAGAAAGCACCATTTGGACTTAAGCAAGCCCCTAGAACTTGGTATGCTAGATTGGACAAGTATCTGTTGAAGCTTGGATTTAAAAAAGGTACTGTTGATAGTAATTTATATTTCAAAATTGATGATGATAAATAATTGATTGTGGAAGTCTTTGTTGATGATATCATTTTTGGAGGAGATGATGGTTTGTGCATGAAGTTTGCTAATGAGATGCAAAATGATTTTGAGATTTCAATGATTGGAGAGATGGAATTATTTTTGAGATTGCAAATTAATCAGTTAGATAAAGTGAATTTTATATCTTAGTCCAAGTATGTGAGAGAACTGCTAAAGAAGTTTGGTATGGAAGATTCAAAGCTAGTTGGTACACGTATGGTGACCAGATGTAAGTTGACAATAGATGATGAATCTCTGAAGGAAAATCAGAGTAGATACAGATAAATGATTGGTGGATTAATGTATTTGAATCAAACTAGACCTGATTTCATGGTTAAGTGAAAAGAAGAATGCCATTTCTTTATCTACTACAGAGGCTAAATACATTGTGTGATCCTAATAAAATGTCACTCCTAATGTGAGATGCTAGATAAAAACTAATAATGCAACAATAGGAAATAACAAGATAAAAGGGCACCTCAATGATTAGCCTAAGAAAATGGATAACATGAAAGTAAGATAAAACAAATTGAATGCTATTTATACCTTCATGTTGTTTCTTCCTTGGTTGGCCCTTGATCTTTGGATGTCTTGTGTGCTCCTTGGATGGCAATGAAGTTAAATGGATGCAAGATGCAAGATGGATGAGAATGCTAAGTGTTATGATGGATGAGAGCTCAAATGGTAAATTTGCAAGAGTTTGGTTGCAAAAGAATTGATCCTCAAAAATGAGGGAAATGAGGGGGTATTTATAGGCTAATTGGAATTCTCTAGAGAATTCAATGGTTGGGATTGATCCAACAAGATCAAGATGAAGGGCTATGGTGAGTTGAGGACTCACAAGCCCTCACATCTTGACATGTGGAATATGAGATGTCTTAGGGTGGAATGATGTGGAAATGAGGTGGAAGAGAAGTACATGAGGTGGATGAAGGACAAGTACCGTGTAGGTACTTTGGGGGATGAGAAGATTCCTTGGAAGAATAAAAGTGAATTAAAAATTCACAATGATTGGAAGAATCTAGTGAATAAGAGAGGGTCTCCAAAAAGTTGGAGATTTGTCACATGTGGGTGATGTGACAAGTCCAAGGTTCTAGAAGTCCTTGGCACATGTAAAGTGACAAGTCAAACCTTCTATAACTTTGCATGGGGATGGGGAAGACTTTGGAAAGATAAAAGTGAATTAAAAATTCACACGGGGAAGAGAGGAGCCTTGGGAAAATAAATGTGAATTAAAAATTCACATGGGAAAGAGAGTCTAGGCTAAAAATGGTAAGTGGGAAGGTTGACCAGAAAATGTAAGCTAAATATGGCTAATGATTTTGATTAAGGTTGTGCAAACATAGGATTAGGATAATTAATGAGAGATTAGAGGCAAGTGGGAGATTATGGAGGATGTGACACTTAATCAAGATTAAGTGGTGCACATCCTAATCATAGATTAATTAATTTAATCTAGATTAAAAGAGGGTTATGGAGAATGTGACAAGGAGAGAGAAAAAGAGGAATTAAAAATTGATTTTAATACAAATGGGTTAAAAAACTAAATTAAATAATTTTTCATATTAATTTAATTTAGAGAAGAAAAGGGATAAGGTAAAGTATTTAATTTATTTAACTACATACTTTAGGAACCTTAGGCAGAAAATGAAATAATGGTTAAATAAATTATTTAATCACTATAAATGAAATAGATGAATAGAGTAGACGATTTTGATCATATGGAAGTGATCAAATTTGGATGTCTACACATTGTTGCTACTAACAATTGTACTCAAGTAATATGGATGAAGCAGATATTGAAGGATATCAGAGTTGTGTATGATGAACCTATTGCTATATTCTGTGATAATTCAAGTGCAATTAATATTTCTAAGAATCCGGTACTGCATTGAAAAGCCAAACATATATCTATCAAATATCACTTTTTGAGAGACAAGGTGAGTGATAAGGAAGTCAGATTGGAGTATGTGCCTACTAAGGAACAAATTACAAACATCTTCACCAAGCCATTGCCTAAGTATTCTTTTGAGCATCTTAGAGGGATGTTAGGGGTGATTTCCCCTCCTAATCAGAACTAAGATGCATTGTTTTGCATCAGTTCGTGCATTCACAGTCATATCTTATTTCAAATTGATGTTATGGTGGCCACTACTCAGGGGGAGTAGTCAAATGATTTAGATATGTGGTTCAGAGCTTGTGTGTACCTTTTCCGTCAATTTCAAAGGGGGAGAATATTAATGTGAAAAATTCTTGAAGAATTAAGGGGAGAGGAGTGTTGATGGTGTTTTCTGTACAACAACAACTTAGACAGAATGTAATATCCTATCTCTCCATGGAAAAGAGATAACTCCAAGGTCTCTAATGTCAGGTCTTGACAATGCAGTAAAAAAACTCAGTGATAAATGTGAAAATGTTGGTAATCACAATGGGACCTTACTACGAGCAACACTGGACTTCGAATCTTATCAAATATGGATGCTAAAATGATACTTTCAATCTTGATTGGAACCTAGATAATAAAGAAACAACAAAAGATAAAGGTTTCAGAGATAATCTTAAAACTACTTTTAACCCTAAGATTGAAAATGCGAAAGATAAAATGCTTAAAATGGACCGATCTCTCATAAACTACTGTCTGCTTGACCCATATGAATCTGCAATTCCATAGAAATAGTGCAATCTTCTAAGGTGTTGAAAGATTTTTAAATCATAAACATTCATTCAGTCAATCCTACATCAATTGAGTTGAATAAACCTTCACAATTGAACTAAGCACAAATATAAGTCTAGGCTAACTTTGCAAAGCAGCTAACAATCAACTAACTGCAAAAAGTATGGACTAGAGATCACTGCAAAAATTCCAAACATGAAACCCTAAGCATTATCAAATCATTTAATCATAAACATTAAGCAATTTGAAAGATAGAATAACAAGAACCATGCCAGATGAGATCCCAAAAGATAGATACTAAACACAATATCCCTCTTATATTAAATCATCCAAAAATGGCAGCAATTCTAGTTTTTCTGTTAGAACATTTGCTTGGAAAATAAACCCTAACTTGCTCTAATATCACTTAGCTACTCTCCTGATCCACCTATCCTTCTATCTCTATTTTCTAATCTCCTGTCTACTATTCAAATGAGGCAAAATGCCCACTTTTATAGAGAATCTACAAGATAGGTCAGCCCAAATTATGATTTACAATAAAAACATGACCTACAAGAGGTCGGCCTAAAAGACATTCGAACCATATGAAATGTGCCATAGCACCAATTTCATCCAAAACCGCCAAGACATCAAAAGGTTGGCCCAATACATGTAAATTAATGGGAAGCACAAATATCAATGTAACTCTATATAATCACTCCCCATCCTTGTCTTTAGCTTTATCCCCTTCAACATGTACGGCCAATAGGACCCTATCCAGCTCAGCAATAGGTGGCATAGGAAAAACCCTAATCTTTCTGTCAAGAATCTTGATGTCTTCCCTTGCTTGCCTAACTGTACCATCCCATTCAGTTTTGTTGGTCAAATATCTATCAATGACTGCAATGCATGTTGCTACATCATCCAACTGATGTTCAATAACTGACCCTTCGCTGACTGGAGAATACACATCTCTCCACCATTCCCTAAGTTGCTCCAAACTGAGATGCTTCGGAGTAAACTTCTTCCTTCCAGTCATGACCTCGAAGAATGAAATCCACCTCTCATGAACACCAGTCAGAGCATCCTCAATTTGCTTCGGCTATTTATAGATCTTCTTCAAGGCCTTCTGCCTCATTTGCAAGATTTCATACCATTCCCAAGGTTTGAAAACTCTTGGAAAAGGAAGAATCTTGCACTGTACTAATCTGTCCTCAGTGAACCCCATGACTATTGTAATCTTTTGCAGCAAGAGGTTGGTATCCACATTATTTTGTGCCAATGCAGCCTTCAACCAATCAATTGACCTTAGTGCATCCCCTCCAGTGGATAATATGCCCTTAATGGCCTCATCTCCTTTAGCTTGGACACCTTGCAACCAGGTAACCATAGCATGTGAAGTACCTTTCATCTTTTCCAACTCATAAATTGTCTCCTGGGGTAGGAATCCTATAGTAGAATAGGAGGAGCTAATAGCCTGCAAAGGTTTCATCAAATCCTGCAAGTATTTCCTTAGTTTTTCATTCTCCTTTTCTTGCTCATGCCTGGTTTGCACTGCCTTCTTCAATGTCCCCACAATAACTGCACTAGAACCCTCATATTCTTCAATATCCTGCTCAATAGTAGCATGTCCCAAATCAACAGTCTACGCATTATAGTCCTCGACAGTCACATTATCTCTATCTTTGTTTGGAGCAGGGGTAGCAATATGGACCACTCGATTACTAGATTCATCCCTCTCAATCTGGGATATGACCCTTGCCTTCTTCTTTGTCTTCTCTCTTTCAACATTAGCCATGAGGGCATCCCAATTGGGAGGAGCATCCTCCATAATAACCATCTTACTCCTTAGTTCCCTCTCAAGCCAATCAGGAATGGTAGACCCAACAGGCACTGTATCTTGTTTATCTTGTTGTTTCTCCTGCTGATCAGTAGTTACATCCCTCTCAACACTTGGACTTTTAGGAACATTCACCGTTGGGTTCTCTTCCTGCCGTTCCTATTCTTCTACAACAACCTCCACTGGTGAAGGAGCCCTAACTGGTATTTCTTCCTCCTTTTGAGGAGACTTGTCCATTTTCTCTCTTGTAGGAGAGTCTGCATGTGCCACCAAGGGAGATTGAACTACTTTATCAATTTTTGCCTCTGCATTAAAGAGGTCTCCTTCTTGGAATTCTTCCTCACCCAAATTCTCAGGACCTTCATCCTATTTTGGTTCTCCCCTTACACTACCAACATCCTGAGGAATGGAAGGACCAACCTATTCAGTAGCAAGGATACTTACTAAAACACCCTCCTTGGCTACAATATCCCTTGGGGAGGGAGTCCTTGATCTCCTCATATAAACTTGTGTCTTCTCCCTTGAGCTCTCCACCTCTACCACTAGTGGCTCAATTTCCTTATCAGCCTTAGGAACTTCCTCCATTTTCTGAGATGTCCTCATAACCCTTCTCCTCTTCACTAGTGCATGGACACTTTCAACTTCTTCTTCTTCCTATCCTTTCTCAACTTCCTTCTTAGAAGCATGTTTCCTCTTCTTAGCAACATGCCTCCTCTATTTGACCATCTCTGCTGCCTTCTCAGCTTGCACTTCCCTTACCCGAATTCTAAAAGGAGAGTCCACCTTCTCCTTGCCCTTTTGATCTAGTTCAAGCGAATCCTCAAAAGTAGAATGAGACTCTAAGTCTCCCATTAACTCATAGGTGCATGGAACACCCTCACTCTCTAGCTCCAACATTTTGTGCTTCAACCACATCTTGGTGTATTTAATCACTGGGGCCATAATCTAATCTAAGCCAGTCTTTTCCTCCTCTAACCAGTCAACTTCTCCCACTGGTTTATCTTTTACTGCCTCATACACATGACCTTGGATCACATTTCCATCCTCCTCCACTTGGTCTGGGGTGGCCTTTACATTATACAATCTTACCAAATTGATTGGCAATCTGGAAAACCTCTTCTTTCTTACCTCAAACTCATCAGCAAGGTTGATCCAGTAATCTTCAATATGAACTTTATGGCTATAATCCCTATTGGCCTTCTTCTGAGCCTTGCCAGTAATATCAAACCTTGCTCTCTTAGAATTGAAAGAGAGCCCAAGAGTACCCATATCCTCCTTCGAAGCATGAGCAGACTGAATGGAGGCACAAAATTTACCCATTCCTCTCTTCAAAGGGAAATCATTCCCAAAACCTGTCTTGTGCATCTCTCCCTTCACAACGTTGTCAAAGTCACAAATTTGTCTAGTGACTTCCAATAACACAACATGATCAGTGGGATACCTAGGGAGTCTGTAGGGAGCCCTCTGAAAACCATCAACTCTGATATATGAGAAGGTTGGGAACTGAATAAACCAAGCTCCATACCTCGTTATCAATTCTTTTGCCTTATCTGAGATTCTTACATGTTCTGCACCCTGCACCAGTCTGGTAATGTACATAGTGAAGGCATCATTCGACCTCTGGTAGCTTCCACCAGTCAAATGCAACTGTGGATACACCTCATAGATAGCGTCCTGCCCAAATATACCCCTAGTGCTCAATCCCTTATATGGATGAAGTCTGGCCAATGAATACACTAGATAGGAGGTCATAGTGAAAGTCTTGGTCTGCAAGACATTGCACAATTGATGGTGGATCATGTTGCTAATAATTCCTGCCCAATGATAGTCTATCCCCTGTTCCACTCTGGCAATCACATTGAACATCCATGTTTCAAAAACCCCTGCACTCTTCAATCCTATCAACCTACTGAGAAGGGTAATGGCATTGTAATATTCCCTCTTGAACTTCAGCCTGAATAGTTGCTTGGGCAACTTAGAGAAATGAGATTTAGGCTTCTCTAGCCAAGAGTTGATCACTTGTTGAGATTTAACAATGTTCTCCTCATAGTACTTCCTAGCAACCTCCAGGTCGAAGTCCACCACATGAGATCTATCAGGTATGTCAAAGGTTGCAGAAATGGCCATAGGACTAAAACCAACAAGAATCCTTCCCTGAGGACCTATTACCCTCTGTGTTCCACTATCATAATTTCTAGCTCATTCTAGTACCAACTCGTAGCACTGCACTGTAGAAGGGAAACCTGCCACATGAGCCAACCCGGATTCCACCAGTCTCCTTGACAATAGAGGAAGGTTTGGTGCTAACATCTCAGCCTTGAATTCCTCATAGTCCCACATGCCTACATTCGTGTCCGTGATCCTTGACCAAATTGAAGTCAACTTACTCTCAGGAATTCTGCTCTTTCTATCCAACTTAACCTTTTCTGCATCCGAGATGGCAGAAGCCTCTGCACCAAGGTCAGTTGCCTTTCCCTTGCCTTGACCAACAACATTCTGTCCTGATCTCACCTATGAACACATAAGAATAACCACAATTAGATCCATAAGAAGCAACAAGTGCAAAAGATCATTATCTCAAAATTCGGGATTTAGCTCCCCTCGCGGATTCTGCACAGGGAAGGATTTTCGAGAAAATTCGGACCAGGTAGATTCCAGTGAACCAAACAAACAAAATCCCAAAACATCATTTAAATCACCAACTTAACCAAGGAAAAGCATTAAGAATACTTAGCATAAGCTCTTTAAGTTAATCAAATGTATTACCAAGAAACCCACAATCCATAACCATCAAATTCAATATTTCCCCAAAACACCCGGAAGAATCCGCCGGAGATAGATTCTGGCAAAATCAACAACAGTTACAACTAACTCGGGGAAAATGAAGGGACACAGACTGTTCGGGAAAATCCGGATGGAACAGATTTTGGCGAAATCTAGATATAATAGTATCAAAGCTCAAAATCAGTAAAATGACTCGACCGTGAACTTCGGGAAAATCCGGATGGAACGGATTTTGGCGAAAGCAAATGAAATCCGACAGAAAGTGAAAAAAGAAGAGGATATAGAAAATTCAGGGAAATTCGGGGGAAGCAGAATTCTGCGAAGACCTTGAAAACTCGAACCTATCTACGTCCTAGGTACTTTCATCAATTTGATTCAAATCACTTCGGATCTATGCCAGAACTCTGAAACCAACAAACCTAGGGCCTTGAGAAATAAAATGTGAACTAAGGACACTTCTCATAGAAATTTGAAGAGGATTGGCCATGCCCTAGGTCAAAAACCCAAATGTATGCCATGAAAGCATAGATGACTTGCTAATACACCTAAATAGAAAGCACGAAACCATAACAAGCCCACACCCAAATAAAAAGAAACACCAGATAAAGACACACACGCTTGATAAATAGAAGCGAACTGGTGCACCAAATGAAACCCCAAAATGCACAATGATGACGCGCATCTAGAAAACCAGGAAACCTACGAAGGACTCCCCAAGCAAACAAAGAAAAGCCATTGAAATCAACAGAGAATAGGGCACATCTACATACCATGGAAACGTGAAGGTTGAAATTGGTGGAGTCGAGATACAACCACTCAATGCAAACCGAATACACCCCAGGTGCAGGAAATGCAAACACACAATACAAATGGCCTCAAAAATCTGAATATCCAGCAAATACCAAGAACCTCAACACACAAGCCCAAATGATAGAAAATGCACAAACTCAAATGATCAATTACTGCTCAAAGAATCAATATATCAAAGCCAAAAGACCTCCGCACAAATGCCATTAATGCATTCGACAAGACAGTTGCGGCCACAAAGACTTTCGGGGATTTGACATCACCACGAATTTCGGGGATTCGACATCGCCACGGATTTCGGGGAAATCCGGGATGTGTGGAATTTCCTGAAAGTAGTGCAAAAGTAGAAATTTTGGACAATAAGAAGGAACCGGGAGAATCCGGCCCAAGTGGATTTTGCCGAAAATAGTGAAAAACCCGAGATCAAGCCAAAACTTCAGATTTTTAATGCAGTTCAAAAGAATGCCACTTCAATTGGAAAAATGGTCATTAAGGCACAAACCCAAGCAAACAAAAAGCCACAAAAAAGAAAGGGTCAAAACACCAAAAAGCAAAAAAAAAAGAGGGTCCCCACATTCAGTGGGGCGTGTGTGAAAAACTGCACAACAATGAGTAATGTGAAAAGTATGAAAAAGGGAGAAGAGAAGAGGAGAAGAAGTCATGAGAGAAGAGTCAAAACCTAAGGGGGAGTAAGTGCTGGAGTTAGTTGTGTTGATGGTATTTTTCACATTATGTGTTGCCATTAATGCCAAAGGGGGAGATTGTTGGATGTTATGGTTGTGTTGCTGATATGTGGTTGTCATTAATGTCAACACTATTAGCATTAATGTCTTTAAGACTGTATATGTTGAGGATATTGAGAAAATTGTAATAAAATAAGTTGTAGGTTGTCTATGAAGTAGTGAGGTTTAGTTTGTTGGAAAGTTTAGTATGTTGATGATTATAAGTTGTGGATTAAAGGGTTTGTTGTCAAGGCTATCTAGTTTATTCTCTAAAAGTTTCAGAGCTGCGCATGAAGATTTAAGAAAATTATGAGTTTATATGTTCCTATAGTTATTCTGTTACTGTAGCTGATGTTCCTAAAAGAAGAGAAAGTGATTTTGGAAATTTGAGTTGTTGTGTATGCTCTTGTGGTGCTTATTGATGTTTCTAGATCGTGATCTATCTGTGTTGCACATCCAAATTAATCATAGTGCTCACAATTAAAGATTTTCTCTTGCGTGTTCATGTTTTTCATGTTCATGGCTGACAAGGTGATTGAAGCGTGTTGTGGATCTTCGAGGAATAATGCTTGAAAGTGTTTTGTGTTCAAGGATGTTGTATTAGGTCTTCATTATGTTGTGGTTGACTTTGGTTGATTCACATGAACAATCTTTATTATTATGAGCCGATAGTTTGTATTCATCTTATTATTTTGTTGAAGCCAACATGAAGCGATTTAATTACTTGTTGCAGATATATATATGGGATTGTTTATCTCATTTGAGACATGTGTGATGAGAAGTGTGTGAGTGTTATGTGCGAATAAAGTTCAGATCATTTGAAGGTAGAGCAGAGTGAGAAGAAGAGTGAAGGAGAGTGAAGAAGTGTTCATGTGCTTAACCAGAACTATAATTAGGCATTAGAAGATGCTACTTTCTTAGTTCAAATTATTCAGATGGATTAATCTGAATGTTTATGTAAGGCAATGAGTCTTCTTTTGTATTTGAGCAGTAAGCTCTAGGCAGTGTGCTTGAATGCAAGTGAATTCCTCATTTATTCTTCTTATACTTCTAACAGAGTATAAACTTATGGATTAACCTCCACCATGGTTTTTCCCCTAACAGGGTTCCCACACAAAAATCTTGGTGTTATTTTTGTTTCTGATGTGTTGTTGATTTATTATTTCAAGTTATTAATCAGATTTGAGAATAAGGGTTAATAAGTTTATTAAGTTTGAAATTTTGAGACAACTGATTCACCCCGCCCCCCCCCCTCAATTATCTACCCTTGTGCTGCCAACAAAAATGAAACATGCATTTGAATTTTTGCAAGAAGATCAAGATTCTACATATCATGTTTGTAGGTTGTAGGAGTCCAAGATGAAATACATTGATAAATTTGTAGATCACATCTCAGATGGAATTGGGATTTTTCATTTCCTTGGGAGTATGGTGTAGGAGCACCCTCAGGACCTGATGCCTACAGGAGGAAATTTTCTAATTTTTGTCTTGTTTTGTGTTTTTTCATGTTAATAAGGTCATTTTTTACCAATTTCCATCATTTGGGGTCATTTTGCAAAGTTTTGTGTCATTTGTGTAAAAGTTGCAAAAGTTGCTAAATTGTTGTCAATGTTGTCAATGTTGCTATGACAACTTTCTCAAATGTTGCAAAAAGGTAGTTGTGGGTTGGTTGGTGTTGGAAAAATGGTTGTAAATGTATAAATACAACTTTTAGCCATGAATTCCAAGGTTGGGAAGGCTGGGAGGATATTGGAATGAAGAAGTTTCAATTTTGCACTCTAAAAACTATATTTTTCTTACAAATCTAACTGTTCTTTTCATTTGTATGGAATTTTAATTTCTTGTATAGATGGGAGACTACCTAGAACATGTGGAGGGATGAGACACCTCTCAATTTCAGGTGGTTTGATCAATTTTTTTTGTGATTTGCAAAATTTATAAGCATTTTGGTGAAAATAGCCTAGAACCCCGCCTAGGGTTTGCAGTCACCTTTAAATGGCCATAACTTGCATTATACCCATGCCAAAAGGCTGAAAATTGGTAGAAAATTCTATCTTGGTGCCTTCTACCGCCATACAAAATTTTGGCTCATTATATTCACGTGGGAAAAATATCTCTTCACTAGTCCACTTTCACAATCCCTGTGACAGTCCAAAAAAACCCTCTTCGAAGTGACTGTTTGACAAAGTTTTCATTACAACCCATGGAAAATGATTTAGATTTTCATTTTTACATGTCTCCAGGGTTTTTTTAATTTAGGTTCATATTGGGGGGCCAATTTAATTCATGGTTTGTTACTGGCATTGTAGGGGCATGTCATATTGCTATGCTTGTTTGAGTAAAGGTTCAACCATGGTTGCATTCATTCATGGAAATGTGGGCCTAGGTTGTGAGATTTTTTGAGACAAAGTTTTTTGAGTCCAAAAAAAAAGAGTCTTTGAAGGGTTCTTTCATGAAATATTTCTTAGGTCTTGTTCTTGCATTGCCAAGAGACACAAAAAGGTGCCAAAGTGACGGTTAAAGGACAATTTGAGTCCAATAGTATGTGTGAGTCCAAAAATACATTGGATGATCTTGAAACATTTCTTCTCACTCTTCCATGATGTCTATGCCCATTTTTTATGTGTTAATCATCTTTTAATGTTCATTAGATGGTGTCCTAAATGGTGACAAGGTGTACTCGAATGCCTGATTTACTACCTCAAATGAAACCATAGGGTGAGTATGTATTAGGACTGTTTTGTTGAGATTGAGATCACCCTACTCTGCATCAGTATCTGATAAGAATAAAGTTTAAGAGGAATCAAATTGTGAAGAAGAAAATGCTGCAAATGAAGAAGAGGTTGAAAGAGCACCCATAAAATATGCACAAAAAGATCACCCTGCAGATCAGATTATTGGTGATAAAAATGAAGGTGTTTAGAAAAGAAGAAGACTAGCAAAGAACAGAGAACAAGTAATTTTTTCTCTCTTGTCACAGATTGAACCTAAGAGCTATATTGAGGCAAGCAAGGATGAGAGCTAGACAAAGGCTATTGAAGAGGAACTAAATTAGATTGAGAAGACTAAGACATGGGAATTGGTTCCTAGACCCCCAAGCAAAAATGTAATAGGTACTAAATGGGTGTTTAGAAATAAACTCAATGAAGATGGTGTTGTTGTGAGAAATAAGGCAAGATTGGTGTGTAAGGGGTATGCACAAGTTGAGGGGATAGAATTTGAAGAAACATTTACACTTGTTGCAAGATTAGAAGCCATCAGAATCTTTCTTGCATTTTTCAGTCTATAAAGGATTTAAAGTCTATCAAATGGATGTTAAATCTACATTTCCAAATGGAAATATTGAAGAATAGGTTTACATAGAACAACTAGAGGTCTTTCAGCTATCAAAAGAAGATAATGTTTGCATATTGAGAAAATCATTATATGGACTAAAACAAGCACCTAGAGCATGGTATTCAAGATTGGATTAGTATATGTGACAACAAGGATTCAAGAAAGGATGTGCATACAACAACTTGTACTTCAAATCTGAAAATGAGCACATGATTATTACTTTAGTTTATGTGTATGACATCATATTTGGTGGTAGCAATGATAAGATGTGTAAAGTATTCAATGTACAAATACAAGATGAATTTTAAATTTCCATGCTAGGAGAGTTTTTATTTCTCCTTGATTTAAAAGTTGTGCCAACTGATGATGGGATATTTATTTCTCAAAATAAGTATACAAAGGAAATTCTTAAGAAATTTGGAATGGAAGATAGTAGACCAGTTACTACCCCTATGATAACTAGTTGTAATTTGAGTAAGTCTCATGAGCCCCAAGATGCAAATCTGACAATGTATAGGTCAATGATTGGCAAAATTATTGGAAACTTGTTGTACTTAACTACTTCAAGGCCAGACATCATGCAAGTAGTATGTATGGTGGAAAGATTTCAGGTTACTCCAAGAGAGTCTCATGTCAATGCAGTGAAAATAATTTTTAGATATATCAAAAGTACTGTTGACTATGGAATATGGTATCTCAAGAGCAAGGATTTTAGTTTAACAACATACATAGATGTTGATTGGGATGGTAGTGAAAGATGATAGGAAAAGAACTAGTGGTGGAGAATTCCTTCTAGGAAAAAAAATTGTGTCTTGGATGAGCAAGAAGCAAGAATCAATCACCCTATCCATAGCAGAAGCAGAGTATGTAGTAGCAACAACAACATGTTGTACTCAAGTCTTATGGATGAAGCAAACACTTAAAGACATCAAGGTTGAGTACAATAAGCCTATCTCTATTCTATGTGATAACTCAAATGCAATAAACATCTCAAAGAATCTAGTGATGCACTCTAGGACAAAACACATATCAATCAAGTATCACTTCATTAGAGAGAATGTTGCAGACAAGGAAGTCAGTATAGAATATCTTCCCAACAAAGAACAAGCTATTGGCATATTCATAAAGCCTCTTCCCAAGGAATAATTTTAATATTTGAGGTAGAAATTGGGAGTAATTGCTCCCACATCATATCACTACTCTTAGTGATAGGGAATTTGTTTAGGGGGAGATTCATTGTCATTGTTTTCATCCCTGGATATGAAAATGAGATCAAGTTAGGTAAACATGGTTTTACAAATTTCTAACGAGTTGATGGTTGCAGATTGAAGAATCCACTAATTCTCTTTGAAGTTCTTGTCAAAGGGGGAGAATAGTCATAAGGGGAGTATGTGTGTAAGTCTTGAGGCTAACCCTTTTCTATTCATGTCAAAGGGGGAGAAAGGAGAAAGTGCTCATGGAATTGAGCAAGGGGAGAAAGATATGTCTAAGCAGGTGCTACTATGTATGTGCACTCATGATATGTTCTATTTTAATTGGTACAAAGTAGTTTGAGAATTTGGTTTTTCCATCAATGAAAAAGGGGGATATTGTTGGCATAATGTTGTCATTGATGTCAAAAGGGGATAACTATGTGATATCCTATGAGGGAGATTGTTGGAATGTTATGATGGAGATACGAATGGAGGTCAAAAAATTAGATTCTGGAAGACTTGGAGAAAGATGATGGAAAGATGGCATGTTTTTCAAATGTTGCAATGATGCTTAGAATGTTGCAAGGTTGTCATGACATTGAAAAGATTGCTTCCAAATATCAAAAGAGAAAACTAAGACCATATTTTTTGTGGGTTTTTCAAGAGGATACTACTAATGTGGTTTACATGATCAAAGAGGAAAGAATAAGGTCAGTAAAGATTTATTTATGTCCTCTGGTCCAATTAGGGTTTGATAGATAAACCTTAGGTCGAACAGTCATGGTGTCTCATTAAAAAATTCTATTTTTGAGTTGATTGTTTATGGGTGGTTGCAGGTTTCTTAAGTTATCACTTAAGCCATTAAGTGCGTTGGGTGACCAACCCCCTTTTCTAGCAATTATAAACCTAGCAAATATTCAACAACTATAATATTTCCTAAGTCATGCACTAAATATTTTCTCATAATTTGATCAACGATTGTGATCAAGCTTGTAAGATCAATGGCCTCCCTACCATCCCGCAACATGTGTGGTGGGTCCCAGTCTTGCCTTGCGGCATTGTGAGCTGATGACAAGTGTACAATGAGACTAGATAAAGTGAGAGGTGATGAAACTGGATGATGATGCATGGTCACAAGTGGCATTGATTGATTGCTCAATAAGTCAATTCACATCAGTGTTGTGAATTGATCGGTGATGATGTAGATGACAGATAGTGTTTTCTCACCAACCCATTGAGAATTAGTGGGTCTATTTCTTTGTCGTGCAGGATTGTGGGTTTGTGATGTGTGTCTTGGTGGGAACCTGTTGATGGGTGTTTTCTGCACAACAACAACTCAGACAAAATAAATGTTATCCTATCTCTCTTGAAAGGTTGATCTCTATGAACAAAGAGATAGCTCCAAGGTATCTCGGGTGTCAGGTCATGACAATGCAATAGAACCACTCAATGATAAATGTGATATGTTGGTAATCACAAAGGAACCTTACAAAAAAAATGCTGGAAGCTCTAATCCCATCAAGATTTTAAGAAGTGGTGATGCTTAAATTTCTGGTTCTAACCAAGTAATAAAAGAAACAACAAAATGTGAGGGTTTCAGAAGTCCTAAGATTAACACTACTACTAAAATTAACCATGCAAATGATGAAATACTTGGAATGGACCATCCCTTTAAACTAATTCCTGTTCAACCCAGACTATACTTGCAATCTTACAGAGAATAGTACAATCTTCTAAGGTGTTAAAGATTTTCAGACTATGGGCATTCATTCAATGGAACTGAATAAATGCCTATAGTTGAACTAAGCACATCAGTATCAGGTACAGGTTGACCTTGCACAACATTCTCGTAATCAAGACGCTGCCCAAAGTATGAACCAAATATTGCTACAACACTCCAAGCATTAAATCACAAGCATTATTAACTAAACCTAAGATACATTCAAATGTTTCCAAGCAATTTAAGAGATAAAACAAGAACCATGCAAGATTATTCAACCCAAAAGAAGGCACCAATCATAGCACAATGTCTTCACTTTGTATTAAATCAGCGCATTAGCAACAATTCTAGTCTGTTACAACACTTGCTTGAAATGTAAAACTAACTTCTAATCTTCTAACATGCCTGCCATTCTACTACTAAATCTTCTTTCTAAACTCATTGGCAACCAGCTTAACCAACCTCTACAAATGAGGCCAAAGGCCATACTTATACAAATCCTTCCCACACGAACCAGAATTAGGGTTACAAAGAAGCTCGACCACCAACCAAATCGACATTGACAAAAAAAAAAAATTCTCCACCCAGCATTGAATGCGTGAAACACCCCTTCAAATCGATCGGAGATCCCAAAAGTCAAGGTATGCAGTCTCTCGAGCCATGCACGCCATTAATGTTCCATTCGCTTGAACAGAAAATGGCAACGTGCGCACAACACCAGTTCAAATGCGAGCCACTGATCAAACCCAAGCTGGGCAAACAAATGACTCAAATCAAGTCAAACTAGGTTGAGCCCTCCACGGATGAATTGCCCACCAAATGTGCTAACCTTGCATGTACGGATGGGTTTCATCTATCCGTGACCGCAATATGTACTCGATTGTTTCCTACAAATCTTGCCAAATTTTTGAAGTACACCCATCCTTCCTTCAGCCCCGACAAAAACCTTTAGCTCGATCCAATCTGTATTCAAAAGGCCAACATTAATGCTCAATACATCATCAAAATCCAAGTTGATTTAACAGAGTCCCCAAGGTAAGAAAACCAAGCACAAACCCAAGCAGAGGCAGAACCAAAAAATAGAAGAGAGCGGAAACAAAATAGGAATGGGAATAGAGACAAAACAAGTGGAAGCAGAGACGAGAACGAACGGAGAGGAAAATAGGTAGAAGGGGAACAAAACCCGACAGAAGTGGAGATGGGAACAAATGGAGAGGAAAACATGCAGAAGCGGAACCAAAACAAGATTTTTCACAAAGTCCCGAGCTCAGATCCCACCCGTCTCCAGTTCCGACGACCGAAAGGAAGACCAAAACAGACCCAAGGGAAGAAACTGACCCGAAGGACAAACACAATGAAATGATAAAGACGCGGGAAGCGAAGCTGGAACGGGAATGAAAACCGAACCATGAACTTTGACAAAGTTTAGAGTTAGCTTCCATCCCGATTCCGCCTCTGACAAACAAAGAGAAAAAAAATGAACCAAGGAAAACCCAAGGGAGGAAACTGACCCAAAGGCCGAAGACAAGAAAAGCAATGAAGAAAACAAGAAGGTGGGAAGTGGAGCCGAAATATGAATGGAAACCGAACTGTGAAAATTGACAAAGTTCAAAGTTAGGTTCCATCCCAGTTTTGCCTCCGACAAACAAAAGAAACCAGGCCAAAAGAGAAAGAGAACAACTCCCAAGACCCAAACAAAAACACCAAGGGAAAACAAAACACAAAAAGGAACCAACCCCTAGAGAGGACATCTGCGAGATCCCAAAACCACTAGGAAATCAACACAAAGGGCACCCACAACCAAGACCAACACCAAAGACCAAAACCCCAAGATTTTCAAAGGCAAGCTCAAAAGGGGGGGGCAAGAGAGGGTCCCCATTTTCAGTGGGGCGTTTGTGCCAAAATTGCACAACTAATGGCGACTCCGTTGGGGAAATGCCCCAGGGAATTTCAATGAAAAACTAGAATCAGGAACCTAGAATCTCTGGTTTTGTAGACCAGACATTAGGTTACATTCTAAGAAAGGTTTCAGAAATCATGAGAAAGTAAACCTTTCCTGTACTAGGGTCAAAGTGTGTGAATATGCATTCATTTCCCCTTTCCTAAGTTGCAATAGGGACCAAACTCAGTTTGATAGGACTACATAAGAATTCTAACTCCAAAAGCAACTTGGATAGAGCCTCACTACCAGTCAAGCATCCATAGCCCCAGTAAGGTTATCACTGTACCCTCCCTAGCATAACTCTACTGCCAGCCAGGCATCCATAGCCCCGGTAGAGATGCTAGGATACCCTTGATAAGGTGAACATTTCTTTTTATTTTCAATATTTTTTTCCTTTTCTTTTGATATTCTCTTCGAGATTTTCTTTTAAAACTTTACTTTTCACCTTTTAGGAAATGAATCCCACACTCAAGGGTGAGAACCACATCGGCGCTAGAGTAGAATTTAAGATCTTTCACCTAGTCAGACCTCCTAAAGACCACATGAAACCTTGGAATTCTTAAGATTTGTGTGAAGATATAAGACCCAAATACATTCCAAAATTTAACTTATTCAAGTGACTCTAATCCCCAGCCCATGCAACATTAGATGAAGGAATTCCACTAGCTCAGATGACTCTGAAAAGATGATTGGAGTTTATAGAAGAAATCCTAGAATAGTCCTAGACAAGCAGCCAGTTATACAGATGCAATAAACCCAGAGGAAAGCAAGAAAACCCCAAAGCAAAAATAGAGTAGCAAACCAGCAAAGCGAAACCAAAAGAAACCCTACTCTAACAAAGGCAAAAACAAAACAACAGAGAGGAAACCTAATCTACTTATGTACAAGGACAAATCAAAAACAACCCAAGATTAGAAATAATGCTTCAAATACTACCCATTGATAGGCAGTGGGATATCCTCTCCAGTGAGGGTTTTCAAACGAAAGGAATTATCTACCAGAATCTCTGCAATTTGATAAGGGTCAAGCCAAAGTCTGTCAAATTTTCCATGCTCCCCTTTTCTACCATGGGGTTTGTCCCAGTAGAGAACCAAGTCAGAGACTTTAAAGGCTTTCACCTTGTCTCTCCTATCAAACCATCTCTTCAATACACCTTGATGCTTAGCAATTTTTTCTAAGGCTTCATCTCTTCTTTCTTCAAGGTGTATCAACTTAGTCAGGCAGGCTTCACGCTTATCCTCTCCATCATAGTACTCATTGATGATCTGTAGGGTAGGGATCTTAAGCTAGATGGGAAAGACAAGTTCCAAACCATATACTAGGTGATAAGGAGAGGTTCCTATGGATGTCTTTTGTCTAATGCGGTCTGCCCAAAGAGAAAATCTAAGCTGGGTGTGCCAATCCTCGGGGTTCCTTTCTATTAGTTTCTGGATGACTATCAATAGGTTCTTATTGGAAGACTCGGCCAAACCATTCCCTTGTGGATAGTAATTGGATGAAAATTTTATGGTAATTCTATGATCATAAGCCCAGTTAAAACAATTTAATGATGCGAATGCAGAACCATTATCACTAACCAAAGCCAATGGAGAACCAAAGCGGTTAATGATACTTGTCTCCATGAAATTGATTACCACTTCAGAAGTGCATTGCTTGCATGCAAGAGTCTCAAACCACCTAGTAAAGTAATTAGTTACAGTAAGAATATACCTGTGGCCTACAAATGAAGGGGGGTTGATGGGACATCTGAAGTCCATTCCCCACTGTGCGAATGGTTTTACGTGTATGAAAGGCTGAAGTGGAAGAACTGCACACCTCTCCCTGTTTCCTACAATCTGACACACATGACAAGTTCTCATGTGGTTATGTGTGTCCTTGAACAAGGTAGGCCAGTAATAGCCTGCCCTCAGGATCTGATTTATAGTAGAAGGTGCTAAACCATGGCCTATGCCAAATTTTTCATGAAATTCAGTCATCACTCTCCCTGCCTCTTCCTTGCTTAGGCATCTCAAGTAGACACTTGCATGATTTCTCTTGTATAAAACATCTCCTTTCATCATAAAACTACCACTCTTCAAACATAGATCTCTCCTTTGCACTGCATTGAGGTGTTCGGGACATTGCTGATTCAAAAGATAGTGGAGAATGTCATCCTACCAGTCCCCTAGAGTAACATCTTCAAGATTATAGTGCTAGGCTACAAGGTCAAGACCCATTTCTGCCATTGTCTTGGTTAGTCCTTGCCCTCTTACCAACTTCATGGGTTGAATTTCAATATCGTACTCTTGCAACATAGTTGCCCACTTGGCTTTGCGTTCACCCAATTCATTCTGCATCAACAACAACTTGACTGTAGCAAAGATGTTGTTTCTTAGTATATAGTGTCTAAACTTCTTCACAGTTCGGATCAAGGCATAAGCCTGCTTTTCAACATTAGGATATCTCATTTCTACATCTTTCAAAAGTGCACTCATGAATGCTATGGGATGCTCATTCCCCCGATTAGACTTTTGTGTCAACAAGCCAATGTAGGAGTGATCAGAAGAAAATGAATAGATATAGAATGGCTTAGCATAATTAGGACTCACCAAAATAGGGGCCTTAACAATAGATCTCTTGATTTCTACAAATGCATCCCTAGCCTTTGTATTCCATTCAACCTTTGCTTCTTGCTTCAACATGGCATTCAATGGCTTGACTATCTTTGCAAATCTAGTGATAAACTTTCTGAAAAAGTTAATCTTGCCAAATAATGACTTCATTTCTTTCTTGCTTGCAGGGGGTTGAATTTTCAGTATAGTCTCCACTCATTCAGGATCAATGGCAATTCCCTATTATGAAATAGCATGTCCCAATAGCTTTCCCTTAGTGACTCCAAAGATGCACTTCTTTGGATTAAGTGAAATTCCAAATTCCTTTCACTTCTGGAATACTTCACATAAATCTACAACATGATCACTTCGCTTCTTGGAAAAGACTGTCAAATCATCCATGAAGATGATTATGCACTTGGCAACGATTTATTTGAAGGTAATATCCATAGCTCTTTGGAATGTAGCTCTAGCATTGATTAATCCAAAGGGCATTCTTCTGTAAGCAAAATTTCCCCATTTTGTAGTAAAGGCAGTTCTGTGCCTATCCTCATATTGGACCATGACCTAGTTGTATCCAAAGTACCCATCCAAAAAGGACATCATGTGAGATCCATTAACAATCTGAAGCACTTCACCCACTGAAGGGAATGGATAATTATCCTTTTCTGATGCTTTGTTCAGGTTCCTGAAATCAACACACAGTGTGATTTCTCCATTTTTCTTCCTTACTAGAACCAAGTTGGCAACCCATGTTGAATGTCTTACCAGAAATATGATTCATGGTGAAAGTAGCTTCTGCACTTCCTTCTGAATGATGGGCTCCAGCAGAGCGTTAATTGGTTTTTGTCTTTGCCTGAATGGCTTAACATTTGACCTGAGGGGAATATTATGTGTAATGATCGAAGTGTCATATGTCCTCAAGTCATCATAACTCCAGGCTATCATATCTTGATATGTGTGCAAGGCATTAATGATTCCTTGTCTCTCCTTTGGAGTGCACACCTTACCAATAAATACATTTTTGACATCACTTTGGGTCCCCATATTGTATGTTTCACACTGACAGTTGAGAGACTCCCTTTTCATTTTCTGCTCCTGGTCCCTTATCTTATCTAGATCAAAGATCCTTTCCAATTGCACCATGCCTCTTGGGATGGTATTAGTCTTCAGATTGAGGACTCCTTCTAGGTCCATTTCAGCCTCTTGAGGTTCGACCTCATCAATCACTTGAGAAGAAAACACATCACAGCTAGTGATGAAATCAAGAATATGCTTATCATCTTCAAATACCTGAAAATTGGTGACATTTTCAGACACTGAGGGTACTGAAACAAGTTCCACAGTGAACTTCTTTAAGCTTGAAATTGATAAGGGTTGCAATGTACTTGTTGCTTGTGCCAGAGAATCAGTAGTTTGATTCTTACTTTGAGGTATCAACTGAATGTTGAAGGTATCAAATCCTTCAATAAGATCCCATATTATGTCCCTATAATTGGCCATCTTCCTGTCATGACATGAGTATTTTTTCCTTACTTTCCTGACCACTAGCTTAGAATCTCCAAACACTTGCAAAATTTTGAATTTCTTTCTTAATGCCATCAATAGCCCATGAACTAGAGCTTCATACTCAGCTACATTGTTAGTGCACTAGAATTGGAGTCTATGAGCAATAAAGTAGGTTTTACCTTTAGGACTGATCAGCTCAAGCCCCTCTCCAGCACCCTGCTTGGATTTGGATCCATCAAACCGTAATGTCCAATAGTCATTAGCTTTTTCTTTTATTGAGACACCTTTGTCCTTGCTGATACCCGGGGTTCTTTGGGAGGCCTTGGGTTATTTTATTTTAGATCATTTTGAATGTTCTGTATGTTTACCTTAACAACTGGGGCTGTGTTAATGTATCCTTGTATCTGCTCCACTGCAGTTTGACATAAGCAACATTTCAGGTCAGAATGAGGAGCATTGTGAACTCTACACCAACTAGGAAGAAGTAACTCTTCGAAATTCATATTTTTACCCAGCTGAATCTAATCTTCTACACATTTTTGGATAAACTCTTGGAAGTTATCCAACAAACTGGGTTGTCTATCTCCTTGATCATCAAGTTCCTTTGTTTGTTCAAATTGCACCTCAAAACTGCTAGCTTTTGATGTGGATTCACCAGAAGAGCTTTGCATCATAAAGACTTCCTCTGGAAATAGGAGATGCCAGGATGTAGTTCCCCATGCTGACCTCAGATGCCAATATTTCATTTGAAGTATTCTGATATTCAATAATGACATACTTCATTCTAGGTTCCCTCTTAATTCTTATTTGATTTGGGACTCCTTTTTGGGGGAGCCACATGTGAGAGTGGTCTATGGATGTATATCCATTCAGTGCTTTGGTAAAGTCTCTTCCCAAGATCAGACCATAAGTTTCAGGAATGTCCGCTACCTGAATATTAAGTACTTGTTGCACTCTGGGGTCTGAAGCAACTTGTATGGGAATCATGTTTAGTTATCCCTCTATATTCACCTTTGCTTTGTCTAATTGGGTGACCTTCTTCTAGGAGTTGCAGGGGTACTACCAAGAGCCCTACAGACAAAAAATGGCATAACATTTGTGGATGCTCTTGAATCCAACAAGCAATTGTGCAGATTTTTACCAAATATACGAATAGAAATCAGAAAAGGAGGGGTTTCCATTTTGCCTTGGAATAAACTCAACTATGAGTCAGCTTGTACAACCTGACCCCTATCTTTTTACTTTCCCCTATCCCCAGATTGTGATTGAATGGGGCCTTTGGGTGCTTGGGGACTAGGAGGCCTTCCAATTACCTCATTGATTGCTACTCTTGGTGTTGCTATACTATAGTTCTGATTTCAGGAACTCTTAACAACTCGAAGCAAAAATACTCACCTTTACTTTCCTGAGTTCCTCAGTGACATATTATCCTAGTTGTTCCACATTCATGTTAGGGTGGACCTCCTTAGAATGACCAGTATTCCTATCTCTTGCTGCATTGACATTGCTTCCTTTGGAAACATCTCGTTGTCCTTCTTTTGTAAGGTATTGTGTCAGAACCTGAGGGTAGGATGGATTGTTGTTGGCATGTGGATCCAATGGAGTAGTAAAATTGTGTGGAGGGGCAAATGTAGTGAATGGACCTCCAACTTGTGGATTCCTGTGGGGGTTGCTCCTCAGATCATACTTCCTGACAGGTTGTTGAAACATCTTTACTTCTTCAACATTAGCCTCCAACTCATCCAATGGGCCATTTTCGTTCTTAGTTTCTTCATAAAATAGATGAGAGATTTCATCTTCATTGAGCACTTGTTCTGTCTCCCCATTCTGGCTTCTTGATTCCTCTTCTGGTTCATTTTCCTCATCTCTTAGAAAAGGGGCATGATTCAACACCAATACTAGGGAATCATAAGGATTTGAGGGTACCAATTCTTGGCTAGTGGAGTTGTTTTCAAATTCATATTGAAAGATGGAAGAAGTGGTTTGAAATTTAGGAAAATCAAGTTCAGAGTGTTGACTTGTCTTGTGAAGTCTACACCATCCTGACAAAGTTGCTTCCGCTAGGTACACACCACCTGGGGGTTTCTCTTGATTGGAAGGTTGATCCAGCAGAGTGGGAACTCCTCCATTATTAGGCCCAGTGTTCCATGGCTTATTCTACCTAGGTGGTTGTCTTCTTTCAAATCCTTGTTCACCTTGTTGACTTCTATCAAAGTTCTGACCAGAACCTTGTCCTCTTTCAAATTTTTGATTTATGTCATAGTGTTGCCCTCTACTATAACTTGATTGCATGCTCTTTTGATTAGCTTGGAGTTGGTTATTCTGGTTCCTCAAGTAGGTTACCTCCGTGTTCAACTTCTTCGCTTGCTTAGTTAGCTCATCTAACCTTTCTTTATCAGGATTGTTTTAAGGGACTAGATTCACAGTTATTGGAGGGTATCCTGACACTCCTCCTGAACCATTAGACTGATTCAAAACTTCTGAGTTCTGCAAATATGTAGGGAAACTAGCCTGTGACTGCAAATGGAGGGGATGGTAAGCATTTTTTTGGGGATAACTGAGCATTGGTTGGACCTGGTTTATTGGATGACCTGGTTGAGGGACCAGAGGCAACTGTGGAATAGGATTCATAAGGGGAGTATGATTAATTAGAGTCTGGTTGAGAGATTGGACTTGGCTCGGATGAGCAGTAGGTCCCAGATATGGCAAGGGTCTTGACAAGTGTTGTCTCAGGTTTGTGCTGACCTTAACAACCTCCGTATAGGCAGTGAGAAAGGTAGTTGGAGGGCTAGTTCTCCACTTAAGGAAGGTGGATGTGAGACTATCCAGGGCTTCAAAATACATCTCTAAGGCAAAGGCATCATCCCCAACATAAGGTGCTTGCAATCTGGTGTATGCACGGTGGAACCTATTGTTGAATGATCTTATGGGTTCATTGACCTCCCTCTTTACCCTAGTAAACTGTATATAAAGCTCGCTAGCACTAGGAATCTTAAACTTCTGTAGAAATGCAACCTCAAGTTCAACCCAATTATGAATGGATGCAGTAGGTAAATGATTGTATGAGTAAAAAGCCTCCTCTCCTAGAGAATAGGGTAAAAGTATGCATGCAACATCCTCATGATTAATCCCCCTATCTCTCAGACACATCTAAAAAATCCTAATATGCTCCTCTATCTTTCTATTAGTGTCATTCATGTGAAACTTAGAGAAAAAATGCTCAGGGTTCTTGGGCATAACATTGTAGTTGTTGAAGGTTAGAGGGGATGGATTATTTGCCAGAAAAGCGATCGGTGGAGTTGGTAAAGTCTGATTGATGACTAGTTGGGGTTGTTGAATGGAATCAACATCAAAATCAGATGAAGATGAGGTGGATGAGGGTGAAGATGGTGGAAATGATAGGTTGGATGGTGACTCCTCCCTTCTTCTGGTCCTTCTTGACCTGGTTGGAGGTGGCAATTCTTGAAACTCTTCTGCTTCTCCTCTTGGTGTAGATCTAGTTCTCATTCTGAGCCTCTCAAGAGGGATGGCATTTAGAAAACGCTCCAACTTGCTTATTCAGGCCCTCCTTATAGCGCCAATCCTGTTGATGGGTGTGTTCTGCACAACAACTCAGACAAAATAAATGTTATCCTATCTCTCTTGAAAGGTTGATCTCTATGAACAAAGAGATAATCCCAAGGTCTCTCGGGTGTCAAGTCATGACAATGTAGTAGAACCACTTAGTAATAAATGTGATATGTTGGTAATAAAAAAGGAACCTTACAAAAAAATGCTGGAAGCTCTAATCCCATCAAGATTTTAAGATGTGGTGATGCTTAAATTTTTGGTTCTAACGAAGTAATAAAAGAAACAACCAAAGGTGAGGGTTTCAGAAGTCCTAAGATTAACACTACTCCTAAAATTAACCATGCAAATGATGAAATACTTGGAATGGACCATCCCTCTAAACTAATTCCTGTTCAACCCAGACTATACTTGCAATCTTACAGAGAATAGTACAATCTTCTAAGGTGTTAAAGATTTTCAGACTATGGGCATTCATTCAATGGAATTGAATAAATGCCTATAGTTGAACTAAGCACATCAGTATCAGGTATAGGTTGTCCTTGCACAACATTCTCGTAATCAAGACGCTACCCAAAGTATGAACCAAAGATTGCTATAACACTCCAAGCATTAAATCACAAGCATTATTAACTAAACCTAAGATACATTCAAACGTTTCCAAGCAATTTAAGAGATAAAACAAGAACCATGCAAGATTATTCAACCCAAAAGAAGGCATCAATCATAACACAATGTCTTCACTTTGTATTAAATCACCACATTAGCAACAATTATGGTCTATTACAACACTTGCTTGAAATGTAAAACTAACTTCTAATCTTCTAACATGCCTGCCATTCTACTACTAAATCTACTATCTAAACTGATCAGCAACCAACTTAACCAACCCCTACAAATGAGGGCAAAGGCCATACTTATAGAAATCCTACCCACGCAAACCAGAATTAGGGTTACAAAGAAGGTCGATCACCAACCAAATTGGCCTTGACAAAACAATAATAATTCACCACCTAGCATTGAATGCATGAAGTGCCCCTTCAAATCGTCTGGGGATCCCAAAAGTCATGGTACGGTCTCTCGAGCCATGGTCGCCATTAATGTTCCATCCGTGCGAATAAAAAATGGCAATGTACTTGCAACGACAATTCAAATGCGAGCCATCAATCAAACCCAAGTTGGGAAAATAGACGACTCAAATCAAGTCAAACCAGGTTGAGCCCTCCATGGATTAATCGGCCACCAAATGCGCTGACCTTGCATGTACGAATGGGTTTCGCCTGTTTTTGGCTGCAATATGTACTCGACTATTTCCTGTGGATCTCACCAAATTTTTGAAGTACACCCATCCTTCCTTCGGCCCCAAAAAAAACCTTCAGCTTAATCCAATCTGCATTCAAAAGGCTAGCATTAATGCTCAATACATCATCAAAATCCAAGTCGATCCAATAGAGTCCCCAAGGTAAGAAAACCAAGCACAAACCCAGGCAGAGGCAGAACCAAAAATAGAAGAGAGCAGAAATGAAACAGGAATGGGAACGAAGACAAAATAGGTGGAAGAAAAGACGGGAATAGACGAAGAGGAAAATAGGCGGAAGCAAAACCAAACCCGATGGAAGTGGAGACGGGAATAGATGGAGAGGAAAACAAGCAGAAGTGGAACCAAAACAAGACTTTTCACAAATTCCTGAGCTAAGATCCCACCCAGCTCTGGTTTTGACGATCGAAAGGAAGACCGAAGTAGACCCAAGGGAAGAAACTAACATGAAGGTTGAATGCAATGAAACAACAAAGATGTGGGAAGCAATGCTGGAATGGGAATGGAAACTGAACTGTGAACTTTGACAAATTTCAGAGTTAGGTTCCATCCCGGTTCCGCCTCCGAAAAACAAAGAGAAAAAAATTGAACCAAGGAAAACCCAAGGGAGGAAACCGACCCAAAGGCTGAAGACAAGCAAAGCAATGAAGAAAACAAGAAGGTGGGAAATGGAGCCTGAACAGGAATGGAAACCGAACTTTGAAAATTGACAAAGTTCAGAGTTAGGCTCCATCCCGGTTCTGCCTCCGACAAACAAAAGAAACCAGGCCAATAGAGAAAGAGAACAACTCCCAAGACCCAAAAAAAAAAACCAAGGGAAAACAAAAGGCAAAAACGAACCAACCCCTAGAGAGGACATCCGCGAGATCCCAAAAACACCAAGAAATCAACACAAAGGGCACCCACAACCAAGACCAGCACCAAAGACCAAAACCCCAAGATTTTCAAAGGCAAGCTCAAAGGGGCAAGAGATGGTCCCCACTTTCAGTGGGGCGTGCATGCCAAAACTGCACAACAAACCCTATACTATACAAGCTACATACAATGGAGATAGACAATGATTATTTAAAAGACTTTAATTTGACGTTTGTGTTTTTCATTTGGATGATGAATGTGGATCGATGGATCATGGAACGAAAAATGGTAGATATATGAATCAAGTTTAAAATTGAAGATGCTCAATGGCTACGATCGTGTGAATGAGGATTTCAATGTAAACCAGCTTGGTGAATAAATTAAATTGGTCCAACCACTCCAGCTACTAGTTATTGGTGATGGGATGATTAAATCGGTTACACAGATATGTAGGTAATAGAAAATTAGATTCTTATCTGAGATAGAGAATTGTATTAAATGAAACCAAAACCCTAGTTTTTTAGTGTGATAAAAATAGAAAAATCTCTGAATCTGGATAAGTGTATATGTGGCTCAGTGGATTGGTGGCTTGTGAAAGAAGATAAGTAATAATCGCTTGTAGAGGATCTATACAGTTTGTAAATCTTGAGCCAATTGTTGCAGGTCGGTGATGGTACTGAAAGGTAAAAGATCATATTTGGCTAATGATTTTTAGTTACAAGGTGATTAGTAAATGTAGTAGAAGAGTATTCTGAGTCTCTTGAGGTAGAGAAAGGATGCAATAATAGATAAGGGTGTATCTGTGAGCTTTGAGGAGGATAAATAATGAACTAATTGATAAGGGTGCAAAAATTTTAGGCAGTGTATCTGTGATATTTGAGGCGGACAAAGAATAAAGTAAAAAGAAAAGGAGAGTGCAGAAGTGTAGCAGATGCATAGAACCCAAACAAAAGGAAGAAGATCTTAATCAGGGTTTATATCCAGGTGTAGAATAGAGAAGATGCAGGATAGAGAACTGAGTTGGAGAGGCTACAATAGTGAATTGAGTAGTTGTAAATTGTGTTGCAACATTGAACTGAGTTCAATTGAACAAATTGTAATAACTTTAATTTTAAGAGGAAAATTTTAAGTGATCTACTGATTCACCCCCCTCTCAGTCAATTGTTGTGTTCCAACAAAAGAATCAGCTACAACACCTTCTATTTGTGTGGGCAATCTCGATTGAAAATATTCCACCACATTAGCTTTCCTTGGCTTAGCCACTATTGTTATATCAAACTCCTATAGAAAGAGCAGTCATTTGACTAGTCTCCCCCCAACTATAGGATTATTCATTAAGTATCTTACGGGTGTATGATCTGTGTGGATAAATACTTGATAGACAATGATATAATGCCTAAACTTGTTGATAGCATAAACAACTGTCGACATCTCTTTCTCTATGCCAATATAGTTAAGTTCAGCTCCTTGTAATTTTTTTTTGAAATAGAAGATAGCATATTACTTATTACCTTCTTTTTGTCCCAAGACTGCTCCTATAGCAAAATTTGAAGCATCAGTGTGTATGTGTGGTGCAGGAACACCCAAAACATGTAATTGCATGAATTCATCATTTGAAGGTTGGTCATAGGAGGGACTAGGAATTAGGGGTAAATTGAGTCTTTTCATGTTAAATAAGGTATAATAAGACCATCATTTAAGTAATTGGGGTTTTAGTGCCATTTGAGTTAAAATGCAGACAAGTTGCAAAAATATGTAATTATTATCAAGCAAAATGATCAAATTGCAATATTTGGGAGTTTGAAGGGTCAAGGTAGTTTAATGGTTAGTTATAGGTGTTTCATGGTTGGTTTTTGAGTTGAGAATTTATATAAGACCTCTTGAAGTTCTGAAAAGGGGTTGTTGAATCACTTGGAAGGAGAAAATAAATCAAAAGCACTATTTTTTAGTAATATTTTGAGTTTTTTTCTTTATTCTCAACCTATGTACGGGTCCATACAGTAGGGGTTGGCTCCAAAATGCTTTAAATTTGTTCTAACATGGTGTTAGCCTCCTTTCTAATCCATTATTGATGAGTTTCTTTGTGTTTAAAGCATCTTAAGGTCTGATTTTCTTTGACTGGTATGAAATAGGGGTTTATAGTTTTGAGGGCTAAAATGAATTAGAAAAAGGCCATTCCTCCTTCTGTATGGGTTGTATCTCAGAGGAATGGGCCTATGTAGATTAGTGTAGAGGTAGGCATGAGTTATTTGTGGTGGAAGAGAGATAAATGAGGATTGACAACGCTGCCCTATTGTAAAACCGAGTTTTGTGCCTTTTGAGCAAGACTTGAAGGAGTGGTTTGAAGAATTAGTTTGAGAACCCATTAGATTCTCTTGGAACCTATGAGGACAGGTGTATTTGAAAGTGATTGGAAGGTATGAGTGGATAGGAAGAGGTCAGAGGAGTGAAAATGAGAGAAACCCTAGATGGGAAGGGTAAAAATAAGAGAAAATTAGTGAGTTTACAAAGGAAGTGTATGTAGGTGAAAGGGGTAGCATAATGTAATGATGTTTTAAGCACGTACATTTAAATTAATGAGAGTTTGAAGTGGGTTTTATTTTTTGACAGGTCTGGACATAAGACTTTCAATAAACCCCAGTGGAGATGATGGAAAGTGAGGGTTTAAGAGAAATGGGTCTTGGTGAGTCTGTAGGGACCTGATGGTTGGAGATTCTTGAGTTTTGGAGGGTTGGTGATAAGTTTAAAGGTGAAGTCCTTTGGAAAAGTGGGCTAATTGGAGCTAGTTTTGGCCTAAAATCCAATTTGAGCAGTGATGGTCTGAAGCAATCTATGGAAAAATGAAGTATGACTTGTATTAGAATAATGGGTCCCTGAATGCGTAAAGGTTTGGAGGATTTTAGTGGGTAGTTGTGAGGAAAGGTCTAAAAATAGGTCTTGGAGCCTAATAGGTGAATGGTAGCTTGAGAAGGTGAAATTGTAACCATAAGTTCTTGAGACTTAAAGGGTGTGTCAGTCATGTTTGTTTGGTCAATTTAATCTTGTTAGATGCCTTTTGGAGTTTGGGAAAATATTTGAAAATATTAGAGTGTGTTTGAGCCATTGGGTGCCTTGTTCACTGAAGAGACAAATTGGTGCTTGTGAGACCTTTTAAAGAACAAATTGTGGATTCATGTTACAAGTTGGTTGAAGTCATCCCTGCCTCTGCATCAATGTGGAAAGGTAGTGTCTAATTTTTCCCTCTCAAGATAGGTGATTGTAATTTGTCTTAAGTGCGTTAAAGGAATGATGACATTTTATAGTCCATTCAAATTCTGTCTTTGGTGAGTAGGACAAAAAGGGCATTGCAATTTTACTAAAATATTGGATGAATCTCCTATAATAGCTTACATGTCCCTAAAATCTCCTGATATTTTTTTGCTTCTGAGGCACAAGAAGCATAGAGATGATCTCAATCTTGTTGGGATCTAGTTGAATTACTTCACTTGAGATAAAGTGCCCTAGAACAATCCATTGAGTCAACATCATGAACAATTTCTCATCACTCAATGATAGGTTATGTTATTTACATATTTTCAAAACCTTTTCTAGATTATTGAGTGCATCTTCATAGGTGTCTCCATAGGTAGTGAAGTCATCCATGTATATTTCCATAGAATCATGAGCATAGTCTAAAAAGATACTTAGCACCGCCCTCCGAAAAGTGGCTAGGGCATTACATGGTCCAAAGGGAAGAACATAATAGGCATAAGGACCCCAAGGGAATGTAAATGTAGTCTTATTTTGGTCCTCTAGAGCTATATTTATCTAGTTATAGCCACTAAATCCATGTAGGAAGGAGACATTCTTTTTCCCTACTAAGGAATCAAGCACTTGGTCAATGAAAGGTAGGGGGGAGTGATCTTTTCTAGTGGATGTGTTCATCTCCCTATAGTCCACACATACCCTCCATTTTCCTTATTTATTAGGAAAAATGAATAATGGTGACACCCATTGACTTTAAAAAATGGGATAAATGAAGCCTGCATCAAGTAGTTTTTGTAACTTAGTCTTAACTATTTCTCTTAAGGTAGGGTTCATTCTCATTTGTGGTTGTATGATTGGTTTGAAACCATCATTTATGTAGATACTATGCATGAAAGGTTTTGGATCAATCCCTTTGATATCATGGTAGTTCCATGCAAATTTTGTTGCATGTGCCTGCAACACAATGTTAAGGGAATTATGTTGTTCTTCAGTTAATCCATTGTTGATGTTTAGGGTTTCACCTGGCATAAATTCCCATGTTTTGGATTTTGATACTACAAATGAGAGATCAAGTCCACTAATATTGGGAACACATTGTTATGGAAAAGGAGAATGGAATAGTTGGGATACTTCTTCTAATGAATTTGTAGGCATAATGTTCTATAGTGGATCCTGCAGACATGAAAGATAGTTTTTTGCTGTAGGTCCCTACCACAATTATTTTGTATGATATGCTCAATTAGATCATCCTCATCTTGGGTTGCTAACAGGGGGTTTGTTCTATTGTCATGAGAGTTTTTAGGTAATAGTGGTCTTATTCATCCAAGGTAGGCCATATAGTCTGCTCTAGATTTTCATGAGGTTGGGATGGTAGATAGAGAGCCAATTTCTTGGTCACATTCCAATTGGATATTATCATGTTCCCAAACCTACAACTTATGAATGCATCAACTATACTTAACCATGGTCTGCCTAAAATAAGTGGATATCTTGTAAGGTTGACCTTTGGCTACAAGACTATAAAATTTGTAGGATATTCCCATGAATCTAATGTAATGACTGTCCTCAATGATCCCCTCATATTTCACTGTTGACCTATTTGCCAACTGTAAAATATTTGGTGTAGGTCTAAGATTAGCTAACTAAAGTAGTAGCATTGTCTCCTTAGTCAACATTAATTACTATCCCTAGGTCGATCAAGGTGTTATTGATAAGGGTACCATTAATCTTAACATCCACTACTAGACTTCCAGGATCAGTGAATTTATGGACAGTTATAATCCCTAGCATAATATCAACAAGGTTCCCTAGGACATGAACTGTCTGAAGGTCCTTCCTCTTTCTTCCTAGTTTTTTAAGACATAGGTATCTTACTATCTTGCTATAAATTGGGATATCCTTGAAAGCTTGAATGAAGGGGATTTTGATACTGACATCCTTAATCTAACCCAATATGTTTGTCTTAGCTTGGGTATGATATTTTTGAAAGGCCAAATGCTTAGGGAAAGGAGGCTCTAGACTTGAGGTGGTCTGGTTTACCTAATTTGATCTAGGCTCCAAAGGTGAATTATCTAAAGCTTTAACTATGGGCTCCTCATCCACTAGCTCAGTGATTTGAGGGGATGAAGGTCCAACTAGTGTTTTCCCTGACCTGAGGTGGACATCACTCACCTCTACCCCATAAGTGGGGTATTGTATAACCTTGTTAGTATATGCCTATTGGACATGCTTGTTATTAGGGTTAGGTGCAGGTTGTGCAAGTAATTGTGGTGATCTTGGTGGCTAGGATGTTGGGTTTGATGGAGTGGGAATGATGGCCTATTGTTGTGGTTGAGAAGGTAGCAAAGGCTATTGGTAATTCATATTTTGGTGTTTACACTACTGGCCCTTTTTCCATTGTGGCCACCACTAATTTTGCTGGACTGGCCATTAAGGTTTATAATTGGAACCATGGAATTTTTTTTGTGGCCATACATTTGGCTGCTTTTGGTTCCAGTTTTGTTGAGGATTTTTCCATTTTTTTTGGTTATTTGGCTAGGGTTGAGAATTCCAACTAGAGAAATTTTAATAACCAATTGGGAAATATTAAACATTAGAGGGTCTTGTGGCATACTTTGTCTTGGTTGTCATGGCCTTTTTTGGGAAATATAAAACAACTATCCATCTTCTCCTTCTAGTGGTTGAAAAACTAGTTTCTTTGATTTGTCTTCTATAATACTAGCCACCTTTTGCACTTGTAGTTTGCTTTGATTTGTCTATGATTGAGGCAATATTCAGTGAGCATTGCTTCATCCTCCTCTAGCTTCTTATTTATAGGTAGAGTGTTCAATTGAGTAGCTAGATGACTTATGATATCCTCCTTCATGTTGGATAGTAGGTTACTTAACTCCACTCTTGAAACCCCATCAGATGTCTTTCTAATGGTAGATGTTATTTCTCCCCTTGATATTTTGGTAAAGGTCCTAGAATAGTTTCTACAAACCATGTAAATATATTCAAAGGTTAATTTAGAAAAATC
Organism: Sequoiadendron giganteum; assembly: GCA_007115665.2. Taxonomy (NCBI): domain Eukaryota; kingdom Viridiplantae; phylum Streptophyta; class Pinopsida; order Cupressales; family Cupressaceae; genus Sequoiadendron; species Sequoiadendron giganteum. Next base: position 3,466,321 of record CM021107.1, on the reverse strand, counting down.
CCCTTGCCCAATAATATTTAGGGCATCCATGCAATCCTATTAAGAACGCAAGGTTCAAGGATTCTTCTGAGTGTCTATTTTGTGGGTTTTTCTTCAAGAAAAATTGGAATATTTCTACATAATATTCCAATGGTTCATCCTCTTTTTGAGTCATTATAAAAATATAATCTCTTCTCCTATCAATTCCTTTGCAATAATCTTGGTATTTCTCCAAAAAAATTGTTTTCATGGTGTCCCAATCTAGAACATCATCTCTGCCTAGTCACATAAACCATCTCAGGGCAACATCCTTCAAAGTTGCAGGAAATAGCTTGAGCCTATGAGCATCAATTGTGTAGTCATAGCTCCTACATAGGAGATCAAACTCGAACAAGAATGTGTGTGGACCTTCAATTACAAAACCATAGAAGACTAGTAATGCTGAAGGAGGGATATTCTTCAACACAATAGCACTCTCTTGGTTTGTAATTGGAAATTCAAAAGGCACATGTTCTAGTGTATCATCCACTATGACATCAGCCATTGTTTGGAAGGTCCCCTCTATGTTTGCAGTAAATGTTGGTGAAAGGGAATATTTTTCTTCAGTAGTACCCTCACTCTGATCAATGTAGTCACCAATATCTACTCTAGCTTGTTGGTTTTAAGAGAGAAATCTTCCCAAAGCGTCTCTCTACCTCCGCATACAATAGATATGACTTTGTATAGCAATGGGTCCTGCACAATGTTAGTGAAATGATCTGGTATTTTGAGAAGATTAAGCCTAATAGTTCTAATACTGAAAGAAAATTCTAAGCTAGGAAAGCTTGGCAATGACATAAAGGGTAAGTGCACCAAGATGGTTCCCAAAAAGGGGACTTAAGTGGACAACATTTTTATGAAATCAGGAAATACTGACCTTGGATGTGAAATTGAGGATACTTAGACTCAAAATTTTGAGATGGAACAAAAAGAAGGATTCAAGTGCCTCGAGTCTACTTTCTAAACTACTAATTTATTCTGAAAATGATTGAGATTAAGGGGTTCAAATGAGGGATGTACACAAATTGGTGTTGTTTTTGTCAGAAAAACATAACATAGCAACTCTTGTACAACCCTCGTACGGTGAAATTTTTTTTAGTATTTTTAAAATCACAATGGTCAGAAGTTAGCTAACAGTATGTAGTTGATGCACTATTTTTCTGATAATTTTTTAATGAATATTTGATTTTTTACTAATTTGCGAAGTGGACATATCTTGAAAATAGAATTTTGGCCGTGCTACCCCTACAAATTTTGGAAACTAATTGATTTGCTTTTTTTATAATATTTTAATTTTGTATAATGGAGTCTAGTTTCTAAAAATGTAATTTATTTGAAAAATTGATGAACGGTTAATTTATAACGAAAAAAATACCAAACATTGCTTTTTGGCAAAAAAAAGACATACAGATAAAATAAATTATGGATGAAAGACTTAATATTTTCAGAAAGTGACAAAAATTATATCGTTGGATAGCTAAGAGATAACCCAACATTACCCATGTGCTCAATTTTTTTGATATTGAACCACGTGCAATCCTGACGGTGAGCATGAACTCGATTATGAGAAATATGGTGGATTTTTTAAAAACACGTCTTTGGTCCTTGCGAATTCCCTCCAAACCTTTGGGTTGGAATTCCAAGGCAATACCAAGCTTAAAGTTCAGTAATTCTCAAAGCAAGATATAACGTGAGTGCGCTATAACGAGAGTGCGTTATAACGCGCTCGCATTATATCTCACTTTGACATGGTTTTTGCTTCTGCGGGGAACATGTCTACTAACCCATAATGCGAGCGCATTATAAGGTGCTCGCATTATGTATTACTTTATGTTAAATGAAAATATATTTATGTCTGCTGATATATTTTTATGTACATGTATGTATGTATGCTTGTATGGATGTAAGATTATAGGTACAAATGTATTATGCTTGTATGTATGCATTTATGTATGTCTTTAGACAAAGGGAGTATTTAGAGAGAGTCTAGAGAGATGGAAAGGGGGTGGAAGTGAGAGTTTAAGAGAGAGGGAGTGGGAGAGAAGGGGTTGGATTGAGGGGGACTTAGCTAGGTAGGGTGGGAGGGATAGAGGGAGGGAGAGAGAGAGAGGGGGGGTCAGAGAGAGAGAATTGATGGAGAGGGGAGAGAGAGAGAGAGGGGGGTGGGAGAGAGAGAATTGAGGGAGAGGGAGAGAGAGAGAGAGACAAAGAGAAAGAGAGGGTTATGTAGGTAGGGTACGAAAGGGAGAGACTTGAGAGTGTGAGAGGGAGAGACTTGAGAGTGTGAGGGGGGTGAGAGGGAGAGACTTGAGAGATAGGTAGTGAGAGGGAGTGTGAGAGAGAGGGAGTGAGAGAGGGTGGTAGGGATTGATTGAACGAGAGGTACGCAGAAAGAGGGAGACAATAGATAGAGACAATTAGAGAGGGTGGGAGGGAGGGAAGGAGGGAGAGGTGAGATGTATAGATAGAGAGAAAGTGATAGGGGTTGAGGGTATAGGGTTGAGGGATTAGGATGGAGGACCTATAGGGTTGATGGTTTCTAGGGTAGTAGGGTTTAAGGTTTGAGGGTTGATGGAATAGGTTTGATGGTAGAGGGTATTTGGTTGAGGGTATAGGGTAGAAGGTTTAAGGTTTAAGTATTTAGGGTTGAAGGGTTTGGGGTTAAGGGTTTAGGGTTAAGGTTTTACTTGGTTGAGGGTAGAGGGTTTAGGGTATAGTTTTGAGGGTATATGGTTGAAGGATTAGGTTTAGGGTCCAATGTAAGGGGTAGAGGGTTTAGGGTTTAAGGAGGATTGAGGGATTAAGGGTTGAGGGTTGAGAATTGAGGGTTGAGTGTTTAATGTATAGGGTAAAGGGTAGAGGGTTTAAAGGTTGAGGGTTGAAGATTGAGGGTTTAAGGTATAAGGTCAAGGGATTAGGGTTGAGGGTCCAATATATAGGGTAGAGGTTATAGGGGTTGAGAGATTAAGGGTTGAGGGATTAGGGTTTAGGGTATAGAGTATTGGGTTGATGGTACAGGTTAGAGGGCAGAGGGTAAAGGGTTTAATAGTTTAGGGTTTAAGGGGTTAGGGTTGAAGGTCAAGGGTTTAGGGTTGAGTGTTTAAGGGTTTAAGAGTTGAGGGTTTAAGGGTCAAGAGGGTTGAGGGATAAGGGTAGAGAGTTTACTAAGTGGGTTTGAGGGTTGGGGGATTAGGGTTGAGGGTAGAGGGTATAGGATTGGTGATAGAGGGTAGAGGGTTTATGGGTTAGGGTTTAACAGTTTAGGGTTTAGGGATGAGGGATTAATAGGTTATAGAGTAGAGGTTATAGGAATTGAGGGATTAGGGTTTAAGGGTTGAGGGTTGAGGGATTAAATTTTAAGGGTTGAGGGTTGAGGGATTAATAGGGTATAGGGGTTGAGGGATTAGGCTTTAATGGCTGAGGGTTCAGGGTTCAAGGATTAAGAGGGTATAGGGGTTGAGGGATTAGGGTTTAAGGGTTGAGGGATCAAGGTTTAGGGGTTGAGGGTTGAGGGATTAAGAGGGTATAGTGGTCGAGGGATTAGGGTTTAAGGGTTGAGAGTTGAGGGTTCAAGAATTAAAAGGGTATAGGGATTGAGGGATTAGGTTTTAAGGGTTGAGGGTTGAGGGATTAGGGTTTGAGGGTTGAGGGATTAAGAGGGTATAAGGGTTGAGGGATTAGGGTTTAAGCATTGAGGGTTGAGGGTTGACAGATTATGAGGGTATAGGGGTTGAGGGATTAGGGTTTAAGGGTTGAGGGATTAA
>CM021107.1:3390251-3462439 GCA_007115665.2 Sequoiadendron giganteum | reverse complement strand
CACTTCCCTCTCTCCCTCCCACTCTATCTCCCAGTATCTCCCTCTCTCTTTCTCCCACTCTCCCCTTCTCCCTCCCTCTCTATCTTCCACTCTCCCCCTCTCTCCCTCCCACTCTCTTAGAAACTCTCCACTTCTCCCCTTCTCCCACTCTCTCCCACTCTCCCTATACCTGTGATTTGAAGGCCCACACTCTTCATATTCCCCTGGTTCTGCGCGTGCTCTGACAAAAAATATCTTTTTGATGATGTTGTGAAGTGTGCAAGCATCTTTTTCACTTTCCATCACCTTTTCCATGATCTTTTTACCACCTTTGCATGAAATAGTAGAGTTTCCACGTTGAAAGACATATAATATCAATTGAAGTTTGAATTCCATTGAAAACTGATATACAATTGAAGTGTGGAAGGGAACAAGCTTTTGAACAAGTCAAATTGTTGTGGAGTTTGAAGAAAGAAGAAGCTAAGGCTACATAATTGGGTTGAACTCCTCCATTTGAAAGTCTAGTTTCTATGGTATGTGAAGTCTTTACAAATTTTATTTCATTCTATTATGGCTTGCTTTCATTTTCATTTTTCATTATAACCTTAGGTTGTCAATGCACATTTAAAATTACCAAATTATATACACAATTATTTACACTTGCCAATTACCATTTTACACTTGCCAATTATAGAAATTCAGAACCATTCACCAAAATTCATCCTTTAAGACAACTCCAAGCCTCTCCCATTCCTCTAAAGGGTCCAAACACCTTCCAATACCTCTGCACAAACTAATGTAGTACAAAGGAAGAAATCAACACGTTTCTTGACACACTTATTCAACTATATTTCCCTTCACAAAACATTTGATTCGTGAAAAGATAATTAGGTCTCAAAACAAGATAATTTCTAGGTCTTAGGACCTTACCCGCTCAACTAGGCTTCCAATACAAAAACCCCCATTTTTCAATGCAAAGAGGGAGGGTTTATAGAAAATCCTATACCCGGGCCTTCCTAGACCGTTCCAAAGCATCAAATATCTTCAAAATACCCTGCACAAGGTCAAAAGTTCATTACATAGACCACTTCTTCAACAATTGATGGGGAGTCTTATCTTTCAAGAGAAATCTTGCTCTTCCCAAGACCTATTCTCTAGTCTTCCTAGGGTATTCCTCTCTACCCTACTCAGGGATCCCTCCTAAACCCCTCTCACCTCATAAGACTCTCCACCAATTTCAAATTCTTCACCATTGCTCTCAATTCACCACTAAGCTTCCCTGGGTTCCACACTGATCCAAAGTGTCCTAACCACTCGAGGGGATACAAAAGGGTATTCTCACTATCCCATTATTGATTTGACTCCTCACTAATCCATCTCATAGGATTCTTTCACCTTGTACCCATCACTTTCTTGAAAAACCCAATTTTAGGCCTTGTAGCCTTTTGCCCAATTAAGCCTCCTAGAACCCGTTTTCTTGGCTTTTCTCAAAAACGGTCTTAACAACCCCAAAATATTTGTATAGATTCTTTCTAGTGGTACCCTAGGCTTTAAGATTTACCAGGTGTTTAGTCCCTTTGGCGTCCATACATAGGACTATCCTCATACCCCCTATTTTCAAGGGTTTCTAGGGTTCTAGCTCCTTTTTCCAACTTTGAGGGCTTCGATGACCTCCTCAACTCTCCTCCTTGCACACACATGTCTAGAATACATGTGCCCACACTCTCTTGCTCTTGATTGGAACAAACCAGTCCATTTAGCAACTTTCTTTACTGCTGTCCTCTCCAAGCCACTAGCCAAAATGCACTTGCACTCGCCTAGTTCTTGATGAATTCACCATCTCCCCTGCAAACCAAGACAGCCACAACATGAGGTGTAGTCACAGTATTAAAAATCCACACAAGTTTCAATATTTGTGCACATAGAATTCATTCATGCATCTGATAGTACATATGAGCAAAGGAAGGTATTGAGGGAGTACCACTTTTACATTAGTGATGATCGCACACATTCTCTAGAGGTCATGGAAGGTTGCTTCCAGATGTTCTATAGTGGTTTGGCTCAGAGGGGCATAGAATATGATCAACATATAATATGGTCTAATAACTATGCAGCACAGTTCAAGAACTCGTGCATGTTCTATTGGGTTTGCAAGATGCATGTCATTACAAGTGTTTAACATATGTGAAACTTTTGTGAGGCTGGACATGGAAGGGGGGAGCATGATGGTGTAGAAGCATGCATGAAAAGAGCATTAACACGAGAAGAGTTAAAGTATAAAGACAATTCAAAGTTGACAGATGCAAAATCAATCATCGAGTGTTGTAATGCTTTGATGGGTCCAAGTAATGAAGGTATGTCTTCAGTTCGTATATTTTTTTGGTTGATGGATGATACTAACATTGCACCATATGAAGACTGTTGTACACTAATAAGATCCAGCGAGGTACACTCTTTCCTTAGCTCAAATACAGGTTCATGGAGTATTGATACATGAAAGATGGCATGCTTTTGTTCTTCATGTACAATGCAAGACTGGAATGATTGTGAGTCTGGGGAGTGGGTTGACAAATGGTTCACAAGTTATCTTAGCCCACTTCACATGTATCGCCCTCTAACGGTATTGGAACTGAGACATATAGAATCATCAGTCGAATTTGACCACATATCAGATCTAGTTCAACGAGGTGATATATCTACTTTCTTAGTTGTTGAAATTCCATATCGTTAGATCTTACTTTGTATTGTATTCATAATGTTGACAAATTTCAAGAGATTTTTTGCACATATCAGTGCAGGGCATGTTTATGCAGTTATTGAAGATGAAGACAATAAAGAGGGAACAAACTATTACTTGTGTCATTGTGTTGAGACAAAAAAGAAATTGGAGGCCCCAGTTATAGATGGAGAAAACATCGAATACCCTATAGGGTCAGTTGTGGTTACTGGAACATGGCTTAGAAGGTACCCACATTCAAGTGTTAAACATTGCCTATTTCAGGACTTTGACATGCATCGTAAGATTCTTCATTACTTGAACCTTGTCATGGCATCCAATGTTCATTTGACTAAATATGGGGGTAGACCTTTGAACAAGACATTATGGAAGGTCCGTGAGTCTGACCATGAGGCAATACTTGAAACAATAAAGAGTAGAGCAGACCCGGATGGTTCATTGGATTAATTTGTAAGTATATGCACATTGGTTCTTATTAATTTATACTTGTATGCACATTAATTTTTTTGATGCCAATGCTATCATCTTCTTTTACAGTGATTGGTGTCCCCTTGCAAAAAATGCAGATATATGAGCCATCCAAGAGAATGTCAACCACAAAAGAAATGCAACATCCTTATTTTGATGCCTGCATGCAACATCTATAAGTGCCTTCCATCTATTTTTATTTCATTTCCATTTTGGATGCTCTTTCTTTTTCTCTTTTACTTTGCGTATTTGTAAGTAAACTACTAAGGGTTGATTGATCTTTCGTTGCAGAAAATGTTGATTTAAGAGCCATCAAAGAAAATCTTAGCCAAAAAAGCAATGCAACATACTTATTTTGATGATTTTGACAAATCTCAATTCTGATTTCAAGCCATTGTAAGAGAGCATGTGAAGCTTAGCGAGGGAATCTCAAATTACTCATTTGAAGTTAACCTCATGATGAGCACCTATGGTTAAGAAATTTAAAGAGAATCTTGAATGTATGAGTGACATTGTAAAAGATCTGAGAGAACGAAGTACCAGAGGCATTGTAATAAGATTTAATTACATAATGAGATATACTCAAATATTGTAAGGTTGAAGTTCATGTTTGGTGTAGTAGCACCTTGTTCTATAAATGCCTTGAGTAGGAAAATTTGCAAACTTTGAATTTTGAAATATAAACAATGTGAAAAAGGTCATGTAAACAATTTGTGCACATTTTTTTGCAACTCATGTGACCAAGCAGACTATTCCAACACATCTAAATAGGTATGTTTACGATAGGAATGGTCCTCTTTCGCACTGAAACACGTAGAAACGCTCCGAGCTACGTTCCACCGGATCGATCCCTTAAGGGTCCAAAGTGCAAAATGGCTGCAAACTTCAGCATACTACTACTTGGATACTGTGACACTTAGAATCTTCTCATCTGATCCTATAGAAAGGTGTTGGGACCCTCTAGAAAAAACTCTCTCGGTTTTGTCTATCTTGGAGTGGTTTTCTCATGGCGGCGGATTTTCACTTGATGGAAAAGGTGTCAAATTCAAGCATTACAAAGTTGCGAAGTGGTGCAACTTTCGCTCTACAAATCATGTGACCAAGCGAACTATTCCAACACGTGTGAATAGGTATTTTTATGCTAGGCATGGTCCTTTTTCACACCGAAACACGTAGAATCGCTTCGAGCTATGTTCCACCGGATCGATCCCTTAAGGGTCCAAAGTGCAAAATGGCTGCAAGCTTCAACATGCTAGTACTCAAATACCATGACACTTAGAATCTTTTCATCTAATCCTATAGAAAGGCGTTGGGCCCCTCTAGAAAAACCTCTCTCGATTTTGTCTATCTTGGAGTAGTTTTCTCATGGCGGCGGATTTTCACTTGATGGAAAAGATGTCAAATTCAAGCAGTGCAAAGTTGCAAAGTGGTGCAACTTTCGCTCTGCAACTCATGTGACCAAGCGGAGTATTCCAACACATCAAAATAGGCATGGTCCTCTTTTGCACCGAAACACGTGGAATTGCTCCGAGCTATGTTCCACCGGATCGATCCCTTAAGGGTCCAAAGTGCAAAATAGCTGCAAACTTCATCATGCTATTACTTGGATACCGTGAAACTTAGAAACATATCGTTAGATCCTATAGAAAGGTGTTGGACCCCTCTAGAAAAACCTCTCTCGATTTTGGCTATCTTGGAGTGGTTTTTCTTGTGGCGGCGGATTTTCACTTGATGGAAAAGGTGTCAAATTCAAGCTGTGCAAAGTTGCAAAGTGGTGCAACTTTCGCTCTGCAACTCGTGTGACCAAGCAGATTGTTCCAACACATCGGAATAGGTATTTTTATGTTAGACATGGTCCTCTTTAGCACCAAAACATGTGGAACCACTCCAAGCTATGTTCCACCGGATCGATCCCTTAAGGGTCCAAAGTGGAAAATAGCTGCAAACTTTAGCATGCTATTACTTGGATATCATGATACTTAGAAACTTCTCATCTGATCCTATAGAAAGGTGTTGGGCCCCTCTAGAAAAACCTCTCTTGGTTTTTTCTATCTTGGAGTGGTTTTCTCATGGCGATGGATTTTCACTTGATGGAAAAGGTGTCAAATTCAAGCTGTGCAAAGTTGCAAAGTGGTGCAACTTTCTCTTTGCAACTTGTGTGACCAAGCAGACTATTCCAACACATCAGAATAGGTATTTTTATGCTAGGAATGGTCATTTTTTGCACCGAAACACGTGGAATCACTCTGAGCTATGTTCCACCAGATTGATCCCTTAAGGGTCCAAAGTGCAAAATAGCTGTAAACTTCAACATGCTATTACTTGGATACTGTGACACTTAGAAACTTCTTGTCTAATCCTACAGAAAGGTGTTGGGCCCCTCTAGAAAAACCTCTCTCGGTTTTGGCTATCTTGGAGTGGTTTTCTTGTGGCGGCGGATTTTCACTTGATGGAAAAGGTGTCAAATTCAAGCTGTGGAAAGTTGCAAAGTGGTGCAACTTTCACTCTGCAACTCGTGTAACCAAGCAGACTATTCCAACACATCCAAATAGGTATGTTTACACTAGGAATGGTCCTCTTTCACACCAAAACATGTGGAATCGCTCTGAGCTATGTTCCACCGAATCGATCCCTTAAGGGTCCAAAGTGCAAAATAGCTACAAACTTCAGCATGCTATTACTTGGATACCGTGACACTTAGAAACTTCTCGTCTAATCCTACAAAAAGATGTTGGGCCCCTCTACAAAAACCTCTCTCGATTTTGGCTATCTTGGAGTGATTTTCTCATGGCGGTGGATTTTCACTTGATGGAAAAGATGTCAAATTCAAGCTGTGTAAAGTTGCAAAGTGGTGCAACTTTCATTTTGCAACTCGTGTGACCAAGCGAACTGTTCCAACACATACGAATAGGTATGTTTATGCTAGGTATGGTCCTCTTTCATACTGAAACACGTGGAATCGCTCCGAGCTATGTTCCATCGGATCGATCCCTTAAGGGTCCAAAGTGCAAAATAGCTGCAAACTTCAGCATGCTATTACTTGGATACCATGACACTTAGAAATATATCGTTAGATCCTATAGAAAGGTGTTGGGCCTCTCTAGAAAATCCTCTCTCAATTTTGGCTATCTTGGAGTGGTTTTCTCGTGGCGGCGGATTTTCTCTTGATGGAAAGGTGTCAAATTCAAGCTGTGCAAAGTTGCAAAGTGGTGCGACTTTCGCTCTGCAACTCGTGTGACCAAGTGGACTATTCCAACATGTCTGAATAGGTATTTTTATGCTAGGAATGGTCCTCTTTCACACTGAAAAATGTGGAATCGCTCTGAGCAATGTTCCACCGGATTGATCCCTTAAGGGTCCAAAGTGCAAAATGGCTGCAAACTTCAGCATGCTATTACCCAGATGCCGTGATACTTAGAAACTTCTCACATGATCCTATAGGATCATGGTGATCCTGTCTACAAAAAACTCTCTCAGTTTTGACTATCTCGGAGTGGTTTTCAAGTGGTGGTGGATTTTCACTTGATGGAAAAAGCATCAAATGCAAGCAGTGCAAAGTTGCAGAGTGGTGCAACTTTTGTTCTGCAGCTTGTGTGACCAAGCGGACTATTCCAACACGTCTAAATAGGTATGTTTACACTAGGCATGGTCCTCTTTTGTACCGAAGCATGTGGAATCACTCTGAGTTATGTTCCATCGGATCGATCCCTTAGGTTGGAGGAGTCTTAAGTTGCAAATTTGTAAGTTACTTATAGCAACAAATTTGAAATGATATTGAATGGCCCACTTAGCACTCATTGCATCTAAGTGATGCTCACAGAGGTGAGGCACTAGGCCTTCCCAGGAGGTCACCCATTCCAGTATACTCTAGCTCAAGCGCTTAACCACGAAGTTTTTTCCCCAAGAAGGCACAGTGGAAAAGGCAGAATCCAGTGTACTTTTGATGAGTGGAAAGGAATTCATAAGAGACATGAAGGAGGAAGAAGGAGTTGTCTATGAAATCATGTTGAAGCCAAAGGAGGAGGAGTCACCTAGCTGGCTACCTATGACAGTAGAGGTGAAGCAACTGTTGGATCAGTTCAGGGATATCATTTGTGAAGGCACACCAGCTACACTACCACCTAAGAGGGCAATCAGTCATCAAATTGACTTTGTACCAGGAGCAACATTTCCTAACAAGGCTGCATACAAAATGACACTGGAGCAGAACAAGGAGATAGCAAGGCAAGTTCAAGAACTTTTGGACCAAGGGTTGATCAGGAAAAGCATAATCCCATGTGTTGTTCTAGTGGTGTTGGCACCTAAGAAGGGAGATAAGTGGAGAATGTGTATTGATTCTAGGGCCATAAATAGGATAACCATTAGATATAGGTTTCCTATTCCTAGGATAAAAGACTTAATGGACTGTTTAGGGGGTGCTAAGTACTACTCCAAGATTGATTTGAAAAGTGGCTACTATCAGATTAGGATGAAAGAGGGAGATGAATGGAAGTCAGCTTTTAAAACCACAGAGGGATTATTTGAGTGGTTAGTAATGCCATTTGGGCTTACAAATGCACCTAGCACTTTTATGAGGGTGATGAATGAGGTCTTGAAGGAATTTATAGGAGTCTTTGTGGTAGTCTACTTAGATGATATCCTCATCTTTAGCAAAACAAAAGAAGAACATATGAAGCACCTAGAACTTGTGTTGAAGAAACTTCAAGAGGAGAAGCTCACCATAAATCTTGATAAATAGGGTACTTGGTAACTTGTTGAGGTGTCTAACTAAGGAGTATGGACAAGGATGGGAACAAGTCATTTCACAGGCAGAATTTTCCTACAATGATAGCACAAACAGGTCTACTGGTAAGAGCCCATTTGAAATTGTATATGGGTTATATCCAAGGGGTGTACTTGAGCTAAGAGACCTAAAAGGTTATGAAGGAATCAATGGACATGTTGATGATTTTACTTAGTCAATGAGAGAGGTTCATGAGCAGGTAAAGAAGACATTAATGGAGGCTAACCAAAAGTTGAAGGCTAAAAGAGATGAAGGGAAGAGAGATCTACAATTTCAAATAGGTGATTTGTTGATGGTATACTTGAACAAGGCAAGACTATAGAAAGGCATACCAAGTAAGCTGCAGATGAAAAGGATAGGGCCATGTAAAGTGTTGGCTAAGTATAGATCCAATGCATACAAGGCAGAGTTACCCAAGGAGATGTCCATTTTGCCTATCTTCAATATGAAGGACTTGGTGAAGTATAAAGGACCAGAAATGGATGAGGAATAGTATAGTGCTGAGGTGAGTAAGGATGTGGACGAACTCAAGGTAACTGATCAAATCAGACCACAAGTGGACAAGATTCTAGACTCAAGGGTGAAGAAGAAGACTAGGCACAAGACATACATGGAGCACCTAGTGAAGTGGAGACATCAACCAGAGTCAGAGGCTACTTGGTTAGCAAAAAGTGACTTTAAGAAGCATGGAATTAGTGAGGAGCTCTTGACACCACAGGTTCCTTAACTTCTTTGTTGTAGGGGGGAGAATGGTGTAGCAGCACCATAAGGTCTTTTGTAGAGATCTTTACAATTTTGTCTTATAGGTGGTTCTAGCCAACCACCAAGCGAATAAGGACTATGATGTAAAGTCCCAAGAGTGTTTTTGATGAGTGAATTGGAAATAGGTTTGTTAGGGGCTTGCAGTTTGGGTAAGTATTGGACATTGTGAGCATTTTGAGCAATGTTGCCTTGGCTATTTGTCCTAAAAGTTGGAAAATGGCATTAATGATGCTCTAAGCCTGACCCAAGGGTCCTAGAATGTGGGAGAAAGGTATATAAGGTCAGAAAAACCCTAATACCTTGGTTGGAGGATTTTTTTCATGAATTGAGACTTGGAGAGTACATTTTTGTGATTGGAAGAGAGCAAGTTTTCATTGAATTTCTGTGTTTGAGCCTTCATCCAGTCAAGAATGGATTGGAAGGACTTATCTGATGCTTTGATTCTTCCATTTGTGTCACTTAATTACCTTGTGTAGCATTAGATTAGTCATCTAGACTGACTGGTTATCTTTTTGCAAGCTTTTGGTGTTCTTGGTCTCATTGTCGGTTCAGGCCAGTTTTTTGAATAATGAGTCCCAGTTGACTTCCCGTGGCTTTCCTCTCATGGCCACTTGAAATCAAGTTGGGGGCTGTGTAAGTAGTGTACATATAGGTTTTGGGGTCTTGTTTTGCAGGGAAGGTGATGAAATCATCAAGCACTAGGCGAGTGCAAGTGCATTCTGGCTAGTAGCTTGGAGAGGACAGTAGCAAGGAGAGTTGCTAAATGGATTGGTTTGTGCCAATAAAGAGTATGGGAGTGTAGGTACATGTATCTCAGTCATGTGTGTGCCATGAGGAGAGCTAAAGAGGTCATTGAAGTCCTCAAAGAAGGAAAAAGAGCCAAAAACCCTAGGAACCCTTGAAAATAGGGGGTTTGAGGACAATCATGTGTATGGACACTTGTAGGACCTAAGGCCTAGTAAATATTGGGTCCTTGATGGTCAAAAGAAAGAATCTACAAAAAAAATTGGGGGTTGTTAAGACTGATTGTGAGAAAAGTCAAGAAAACGGGTTCTAGGAGGCCAAATTGGGGCAGAAGGCTACAAGGCCTAAAATTGAGTTTTCCAAGAAAGCGATGGGTAAAAGGTGAAAGAATCCAATAAGATGGATCAGTGAGGAGAAAAATAAACAAAGGGACAACTAGGATACCCTTCTGTAGCCTTGGAGTGGTTAGGACACTTTGGGTCAATGTGGAGCCTAAGGAAGCTTAGTGGTGGATTGGGAGTGATGGAGAAGAATTTGAAATTGGTGGAGAGTCTTACATGGTGAGAGGGGTTTAGGAGATCCTTGAGTAGGGTAGAGAGGAATATCCTAGGAAGACCAGAGAATAGGTCTTGGGAAGATCAAGAGTGCTCTTGAGGGATAGGACTCCCCATCACTTTAGCTCATCAATTGATAAGTAGGAGGTACTTTCTACAATGTGCTAAATTGTGATATTGCTATCAGGATTCCATTGAGCAGTCATTTGTAGTATTAGATATAGCTCTAGCTTCTATAGTATTGCACATGATTGCAGATAGTTTTAGAGATCTAGATAACATCAATAGTTCACATTACTCAAGAAGGATGAACATCTTAAAGACATTTGTGGAAATCAAGACAAGTAACCTTCTTGTGGACTTAGGGTTGCAATATTTGATCTACAAACATAGATCAATGCTAGGGCTAATCAATTAATAATTATACACATGAATAAGTCAAACATGTACATGTCAATAAGGGAACTACAAGTACTCATAAACACGTAAGCCTCAAAAAGTATACACACGAATACATATTATACACAAATTAAGACAAAGTATGTGCACAAATACAAGGTATATGCATGAAAACATGTAAGCCACAAAGTATACACTCAAATGCACGTAAGTCACAAATTATACACGTAAGTTGTAAAGTATACACTTGAATATACGTAACTCATATCTATTGAACCATCAATTTAGAATGCAGATATGGGCAGGCATCGAAAAAAGATATTTGTATTAACCAAATAGTCATGTAGGCATACATAAATATATGTCGATATAAGTATGAAATATATGTACAAAATAGCCATATAGGCTTATGAGAATGCCATCTAGGCATACAATGTCAAATATGTCCAATAAAAAATATGTACAAAATTGCCATGCAGGCATACAATAAAAGACTTTGGAATCAAAAGTCATTGCTCTCCATGCCCAGGAAATAAAATCTTTCCCTTTCCTTTTCAGTCAGATGGTGATAGGTCTGTCACTCATTTTTGCTGCGCTCGTGGAGTGCTCCTGCTACTCCTCCTAGGGTTTAGTTCATGGTGAAGTTTTAACTATTACAATAAGAAGTAAAGACATGAATATGTAGAAATTACATTATAAAAAATGATATATTTGACAAAATAATCACTTACAGCCATCTCACGATCTCTCTCCATGAGGGAAATATCCTCATGCCCATGCTCAGGCATGCTCAAGCCCTATATAAACCATACAAATAGACAAAAACTACATGAATCAATAATGGTTTGATTTATCACTAACATCTATAACAACAAATGTAAATTAAAATTTACTAATTTGCCTCATACCTCTTTTGTCAGAGCCATCGAGGATTGTATAGAAGATGTCACACCAATTATCCATTGCCCTTGTCACATTCAGAGGTGTATCATCTCACAAAAATTAAAAATAAAACAAAAAATTATTCAATGTGATCAATGATGTGCATGTATAAACTACACAAATCTATTAAGTACTTGATTTATTAGTTAAACTCATTATTCTATTAGCTACGTGAAGGTTTGAGTAAATCCACCGCCACTGGGAAGTGTTCCATCAAAACCTCCAATATTAGTCTGTTCAACATCCAAAATTGCATATTAAATTACCATTCGTAAAACAATGCCATTAATATGCAATAAACTTATAATTGTTTACTAGTTACATACCCTAGTGATAGGTGTACTGCAAAAATAGGTTGGTGGGGGGCCAGTGTATCCAGTCTCAACACTATGACCCTACAATTTTATTAAAATCATAAAACATTTTTAGTTAATCTTGCATTTCAAAATCAAAATTTAATAAATTAAATTCAATGAACACATGCACTAACTTTTACCTGACTATCAATGCCATATGCCTCATACAAAATGTCAGTTGCCCCTCTCCATCTCCATAGCTACAGATGGATCCTGCGTACCAGTCTCCTGAGGGTCGGTGGGGTTATGTGAACAAGTAGCCCTGCAGGATTGACACACATGTGTTCAAAGACCACCACTAGAAGACTCCCTTGGATGGCACTATAGAATAGGGCTAGTATGATGGATGACACTCTAGGTCAAAGTGTTGATTGCCTGCAATGTCTCTACGTCAACACTTTCCTTCACGATGGAAGGCATAACAATGTGCTCATGAGGTGGCCTAGCGAGAGCTCCTCTACCTTGCCACGTAGGATTCGGCTGTGCACCAGGTCTATCCTGAGCTGAACCCCCACCTCTCCCATGGAAATCCCTCATATTAAATAATTTGGGATTTTTTTCAATATGAACTCATTGTATAGTTTCCTAAGGAAATATTGCGGGACCTCGCAATTGTTGCACGGTGGGTAATCGAAGACCATGTACCACCTACCATAAAACCGCTCCTTCATTTATTGGTGGTGGCACCAATGGATAGGAAACCTCTTTGCATTGAGGGTAAGATTTTGATTTGTGCGTGGGTCAATGAATAATGAGCACAAATCACCTTTTGTTATTTTTAAATCTTTCACATCCTTGTATGATAGTTTATTTGCATAATACTCCCTAGCCGCCTGCCTCCTATCTTCCCATCCAGTTATTTATTTGCTAATTGAATCTACATTTGTTAACATATCTTTCAAGGAATTTTCTAGGGTCATTCTTTCTGTGGTTGAACCATTTGCATCACTCAACCTATTGATCAAATCCTCAATTTGTTTTTTGTTGTTCTCAATTTCACTCATTAAATTTTGTTGAGTGCTAGGAGGGGGTTGAGTGATTGGTGGAGGAGGTTGATGTTGTGGTTGATTTTGATCTTGAGGATTTGGTTGGTCCTCCTGTTGAGGATTTTGAGGGTTTGCAGGTTGATTTGCATCTCCTAAAACTTCAAACAAATAGATATCAAATTCAACCTAAAACTAACAAATTCAAAACAAAAAGCGTAGAATCCTTACCTCTTATAGCTCCTTGTCATTGTGGCACCGTCGTTGTGAAGAAATTTAGATTCTTGGTGAACAAACTCTTCTCCTAGAATGCGAGTGCGATATTTTGGGGTTTTTGGCCGTGGGTGGAGCAAAAAAACCCGTTGAAATGCAAATGAGAGATTTGCATTTGTTTTTTTCCTTTTAACAGTCAATAATGCGTGTACATTATAATATGAGTGCATTATAATGTGCTCGCGTTATTTTTTTGTAGTTATGGCCACCGAGATCTTGCCTAGGTTTAACCAAAGACATAACGCGAGCGCGTTATAACGCACTCGCGTTATGCTTTTCAATTTTTTTTTTTGAGGGTGTCCACAGAATGGCTACCCATTTCCATGCACCCGCCCTAAACTAATCTTTGAAATTAGAACCATCCTCGACAACGGCACCAAAAATGTATAGTCCCTACTAATGTCTAGTAAACTTGGTGGAAATCACACAATTCAAAGTAAAAAACTAACTCAACAGTCCACTTAAACCTTTGGAAAGACCTTTATTGAATTATCGACCAGGGCTAGCAAGCTTGTGATGGTACTGGCACTGTATGTGCTTTCAAAGACTTAAAACTACCTAATTCATCCTATTACATATGCTATACTTGCTGGAAAATCATAAAATTGCAAAATGATAAAGAAAGTAAAGCTAACTCTATTGCTATAGGTACCTATAGTATAAGAATATAACTAATTACTATCAAGAAATGAATGCTAGAAATTAACTGAAATTGATAACTAAAGTTACACTACACTTCAAAGTACAACACATTCAAACAATTACAATATAATTGAGAAACAAGAATTATTCATGAATCCATTAATGATTGTAACACAAAGAATCTATTTGACACAACTTTCATTTATGAAATAACTACTAAAACATAAATGAAATAACTGAAAAATGGAGTGAAGGACAATTACCTTGAGTGGCCCTTGCTCAAGTGGCTATCTTCACTAATATAAACCAAATCTAACTTCTTATATCAATGTAGTCATGGTAACTCAAAAATTCGTTGCACAATCCCAAAGATCATATAAGATTCTATTGAGATATCTTATTCATTGAAATCATGAGTGAAAAATAAACATTGTTTGCATAAGGAACAACAACTAACTAAAAATTATCTGGCAACTATATTTTCTTTGGAATAAAAACCAACTAACTGACTAACTTCTAAACCTCAACCACCGAGCCATACATATAGAAACAAGGGAGTTTATTAAAACATGAATCTAAATTGAAACCATTAATCACCACTCCCTAGATATCAAAGTGTGATAATGACTCAGTAATCTAAATTACAATTGAAAAGGAAGAAGAGTCCCAATAGGATTGTGACTCTATTATAACATAACTAGGATGTTGAATGCTCAAATCGGTTATGTTAGAAACCCAATTGCAACAGGTTCTTCTCCTCCAACATCTTTATTGGACATCATAATGATGCACAACCATCTTCATTGAGTGCCTCCATGTTGTGGTTATTGCGATCCATTTATTATGGAACCTCCCTTATTTTGTTGTCTAGGAACTCCTTTGGCTGTGGGTTGCACCTCACAATTTCCATGGGCTATAGTCCACCTCCTTTAGTTGTAAGAGTTAGTTCATAAAACATACACACAATAATAACAACCACATATAAGAACATATATCAATCACATTTCATACATATCCACACATAAATTATGCATTAACCATTACATATAACCATATTTCCATATACTTAAAGTAGGTTCAATGTTGCATAATAAGTATAAAAAATAGCAGTGTATGAACATGTATAGGATAAATGTCTTGGTAATGTATGTGAACTTGCATAAAAACATAAAAAAACAAACTGATGTCCGAGTTCATCAATAAGTGTATTTAATATTTCACTAGTACATAAACAACAATAAACTACTGAAAAAACTACTATAAATTGCTTATAAATGACTGAACTTGGTCACGTGACCATTAGTAGTTTATTGCTATTCATATATAACATGACTAGATTGATGACTAAACCATTTTTACTCATTTATTGGTTTTTTTGATTGATCGATTTGGTAGTATATTTAGTCATTAATTTGGTAGTATATTTGGTAGTATGTTTGGTAGCATATTTGGTAGTATATTTAATCATTGACTGTTGTTAACTCATCATTTATTTAGTCATGGTAGTCATTTATTCAGTGATTTCTATCAATTGGTAGTATATTTAGTCATTTTTATTCACTAGTGATATATTTAGTCATTTATTCATTGATTTTTGTTACTAATTTCACTGGTTCTATATTTAGTCATTTATTCAATGATTTTTGTCAATTGGTAGTATATTTAGTCAATTTAATTATTAATTAAATTCAATTAGTAGTATCTTTAGTCATTTTAATTGACTTATATTTGAGGATTTAAACATAAAACACAAAAATACACATCAAATATCAATTGCACACAATAAGGCAACCATTGAGAAGGAAAAATCGGTGAACTTTATTAATAAAATAATGGTTTTGTAGTTAAAACTTAGAAATAGAGTATTACAATTTTTATTTTCAGTCACAACACTGAAAATTTGAGTTACAATATTGCACATAAATGATTGCAAGAAAGAAACTTCTCCAAAAAACTTTTGTAATGATGGAAACACATTCTTGGAGCCCTTCAATGTGAGCACATGCCCCTTTCATCTCTTAAAACTTCTACAACATGGGCAATCTTCATGGAGCAAGCAGTAACATGTAGAATCCAAGAAGGATAGTTTTGATTGTGTCCAATATATGAAGCTCTCTCCTTCAATTCATTCAACAATAACCCAACTAGAATCTTTCCTCCTTTATATGCAATGTGCCATCTGATATGAGAAATAGATTTTTCCTTTTCTACCATGAATGAAGCTCTACCTCAATACAACAAACAAAATTACTATTAGTCTCAATTCAGAAAGAATAAAAGTGCATTGTATATTGCAAGTTTACAAAAGTAAGTCCAAACACAACAAAAAAAACCATTTAAAAAATTGTAGCCTTGTCAACAAATTCCTTAAACAAAGTGCTCAACATAGGCTTCAAATATGCATATTGAAACCTTGATTTCATAACCTTGTTCAAAGTTTAAGAAAGGTGATATGCTTAGATTATGGAATGAAGGCTATCAACACTAACTAGACTAGAACAAAATTATCAACATAAATTTCTTGGAAACCAAGCCCAATTGTTCCATCGGACTTAATTAGAAAATAAAAATGTCAACCCTACTTCATGTGTTCTCTAAGTAAAGACATGCACCATGGAAGAATCCATTTATACATAAATTACAAATTAAGTTGATGAGAAAAGATCTTTGATTTCCAACTAGGAATCCTTAACATCCAAAAATTACTAACCTGATGTTTCACAACAAGTTTCCCAACCGTGACATCATCTTTACCATATTGAATCTCACAGGATTCTCCTTCACAAACAAAAAATGATATGTAAATTTTTTAGCAACTTCCTTAATATCCCCATGTAAGAAGACTAAACTAAGTGAGATTGAGGGTTTGAAGTAGAGTACCATCTTCTTGGTATGTGCTTGACTTTGATGACTTGTATCTTGAATGAAAATATCAAGCTAGTTGCACTATAAAATCATTTTTACAAAAATAACCACAAAATCCTCTTTAATTAAAATAATCCTTCTAGATATTTCAGTTAATTTTTAAGAAAGCTAATTTCACTATCCAAACATCCATCAATCTATTTACTACGTATAATTTCCCATAATTCAGAATTTGAATGTAATGAAACTAACCATAATTACCAAAGATTTGACACCAAAATGTAGTACAAAATGAATTATTTGACAAAATGCCTCAAAGAGATCTCATCTCATGAATGAAATGATATGATTGTATAATGTGCACAAAATGGATTTTGCAAGGAAGCTCTCAAAATATTTGAATTAATGAAGCACTCTGGAACATTGACATTGTGAGCTTTGCTTGTGTTCTAGATGCATGCAATCATGCAGTTTTAATGGATGAGAGCTGCACATAACTCACACATCACTAACTCTTATTACATTAGATATATAGTTGATCATTAGGTGTGCATGGTTGACCTTCATGCCTATGATGGCTATCTTGAGGACACCCTAAACATTATTATTGAGATGCCAGTTAAACCTTTGGTGCCCGTGGATCATATATAAATATAGGCCGAGTATTCTAGCAACACTGATTTTTTAGTTGGATCCTAAAAATGTTGCAACTTATTTTCTTCTCTAAAACATCTATGCAGAAGTGGGCATGTGTGGTGAGGTTCAAATAGTAAGGAGATTGATGAAAGATAGAGGAATTAAAAAGATACCTGCATGTAGTTAGATTGAAGGGCATAAAATGGTACATGATTTTTTCTGTAGGAGACAAATCGCATCCACAAACATGGGAGATCTATGCAAAATTGGAGAAATTGTCTTGTCAAATGAAGGCAACAAGGTATTTCTAGATTCAAGACTTTTACTTAATGTTGTGGAATAGAAGAAAAAAGAATCATTTATCTGCCATCATAGTGAAAATTTAGCAATTGCATTTGGTTTGTTAAACATGGCCCCTTGTACAACTATTAGATTTGTTAAGAACCTTTGAGTATGTTCTGATTTTCACATTGTAGCTAAATTCATCTCCAAGATTGTTGGAAGAGAAATTGTTCTGAGAGACGTGAACCATTTCCATCATTTTAAATAGGGACAATGTTCTTGTGGAGAATATTGGTGATGCTAAGTGAAACAATCTAAAAAATAGGCTTACACTATAATAATGTGCACTATATTAGATTTCCAATAATAATGAAGGGACATCCATCAAAGCATAACAACATGGATTTTTTTGTCATATGTTGTAGTTACAAGTGCCCTACTAGAAATAGATAAAAATATGGAAGAAATATACACAAGAAAAGCAAACTGTTTCAAAAAAATTCCTTAAAGAAATGTGATATTTTTTTTTATAGTTGAATCGCAATACCGCATTATTTTGACTTGATCCTTGTGGTGATGCGAGATGTTACCACTACACCACACCATTATTGCTCAGACTTCACAGTAATTCAGGATGTTACCACCATACCACACATTTATTGCTCGGCCTTCGCGGTAATGCAGGATGTTACCGCTACACCACACTATGTCTTCTTGGCTCTTGCAATATGGCGGTATTATGAAACTTGTCACAAAAATCTTCTGAAACTTGTCACAACCATCTACTACCTTGATACATCAGTCTTATGAAACTTGTCAATCTTTATGGGCACCTTTTAAATTACATTCAGATCTATAAGGAAACTATCCTATAGGGCTGACAGTCCCAAGAAACATGGCAATGGTTACACCAATAAATAGTTAACTAGAAACCATGAATTTTCAATGCATAATGGAGAATATATAGAGAGTTAAGTCAGTGAGCAAACATCCTTGGAGAATTTTCATAAAAAGTATGAAAATCTAAGAGTTCATAGTAGAAAATCATATACCCTCAAAGACCTAACAGTCATAATAGACCTAGTGATAGCTTTCAAAGTCATAAGGATAAATTTATAAGAGAATAGATGCAAGAGCATGAAAAGACACTGATATAGAAGGGCAGTTGGTAGAGTTGAAGAATCAGACCTATAGTGAGAAGGTAGGGAGATTTATAGTCAAGAGCATCATGTCAGTTTCTCAGGTGACTATATCTGGGCAAGGAGATAACTTAGTGAAAAAATTACCATCAAAACAATAAGGATACTCAAAACCCTACCAAACCCTAGGGCCCTTTTCATCACCTTGTAGAGATCTCAAACATACATGAAAATATTTCACAGGAGGGCATGAGACTAAAACCATCTCTATTTTTGATGACATGTTTTTGAAATACTCTTTGCATAAAAGGATAGGCTATCTTGAGTTGAAAAATCCTTGAAGACGAGTTGAGATTAGGACAACATATTAAGAAAACACTAACATAATGAGACTTACATATACTAGGCTCTATTATCACAACAAAAACTATAATTAAATGCACAAAAAGTAAAAAAAAATTAGATTTACAAGTGATGAAAATAAGAACACGGAAAGTATATTATGCTAATTTTTTTAAAAAAATAAAATTATCCATTAACTATCCAATATAATCTAACAAAATACAAATATACAATAAAATATTATGATTAAAAATATGATAATTTTAACGGTTATCTTAAGGTAGACAATTTTTTTTTGTGCAAGTGAAAAATAACACCCTTAGATTATTCTAAACAAATAACATTTTCATTTACATCATTTTCAAGAAACAATTTTTTAGATCCATCCAGTTGTACAAAATTGAAATCAAATCTACAACGATCTCAAAGATCTGAAGGTTTAAAAATTTGATATTTTTAGATCTATTCTTGGGTGTATCTTGCATCTCATTACAAAAAAGACCGAATATTTTTCTCCAACAAGGTAAACACATAGATCATTATGATAGGTTTTCTTGATCGTAAAGCTTATTTTTTTTAGATTACAGGATCCATAAGAAAATTGTTTTTTTTTACAAAGTTATCTCCCTTGTGAGACTCCACCAACTCTGTTAAAATGGAGGAATGAGGAACTGACAAGCCTGATAGGCGATGTAACATGGAAGAGAGAAGAGTGGGACATAGTGTATGATTATGATTTATACAATGATCTGGGAAACCCATGTTGGCAAAACAAGAATAGACAACTGAGAGGGGCGGTGAATCATTTGTCACAGAATTTATAATTATTTAACTTTAAACAACCTTTAATCTTAGATCTGATAATTAACAGTGGAAGCATAAATCAACAACACATTAGAGACACATGAACACCAAGATTTTTATACATGGAAACCTAGTTAGGGGAAAAAACATGGTGGATGTTAGTCCACAAGATTATACCCTATTGGAAGTATAATGAAAGAAATAAATAGGGAATGCACATGCATTCAGGCACACTACCTAGATCTCCCTGCTCAAGGGAAGGCTCACTGCCTTACATAGGACAATCAGATTAAATCCATCTGATGAGGTTGAACTGAGAAATTAGCTTCTACAAAAGCTTGATGACAGTTCTAGTTAGGCACAAAAAAACTTCTACACACTCTGCTCCTAAATGATTTGATCTTTATTTGCACATATATTTTGCATGCATACATTGAGCATACATTTACAATGAAGAGACAATCACTCTTATATATCCACTATACGGATTTACATCAACAACCCTGTTAGCCAAGAATAAAGAATAAATTACAACTGTCGGCCTTAATACATGAGAAAATATTGATGCACATCAACCTAAGTTAGTCACAACATAGTGAGGACCTAAATCAACATCCTCAAAAATGCCAAATAGTAAAATATTAATCCTTATGGATCCATAACATGTTACCACCATTATGTCGACCAAAAACATGAAAACTCGAGCACACATTAGAAAAGTCTCTGATCACGATCACACCAAACAATGCGGATGTACAACAAGGATAAAGCATGATCTAGAATCATCCATGAACGTCACAGGAACATGTGCAATAACTGAAATTGCCATAATTTCATCCTCTTCTTCCAAGAACACTTGCTATAGTAACAGAGTGATTGTAGGAACACAAAACTTCATAACTTACTCAATTCTTGATGCGTACCATTGAAAATTTTAGACAACATACTAGATAGGCTCAAAAAGAAAACCTTTAGTGCACGACACCTGAAACTCAACATACAAAAATTTTCACCACTTGGATCTTCACAGCATCATAGACTGCCTATAACATATTTATCCTAATTTTCTCAATCTCCTTGACATATACAACCTTCATAATCACCAATGATAATAGTGTTGACATCAATGGAAACCACAGATGAGCAACACAACCACAACATCCAACAACCCAAACAAAGATGGAACAAGGAAGAGACAAGAGTGGGATAGGGTAGCATGGAGGTCTTAATGAGCCATACACATCACCACAAAGGTACAAAAACAATTGTGCAATGTTATGGTGGTTGTGCAAAAGTTTTTGTGAAGGCTTTGGTGATCCGAAGTGGAACTTGCAACTACAATATATGATAAAAATCCACTTGGTAATCATTGTTAGAGAGTTTCAAACTGTAAATTTCCCACTATCCTATAGGACTAAGAAAGGAAGAACACTATCAAATAGTGATTGAATCATAATAAACAGTCCAAAAATAATGAAAGTTAATATCAAATGCTGAAAAAGATCTATCCTCTAATTCATTTGCACATGGTGATTGATAACACAGTGAGTAAGAAATAAAAGAGCACTAGATCATAGCACTGTAAAATGGTCATGCGTTATGCAATGAAATTCACTGTTCTTTTGATCACAAAGGAGATCGAGATAATAACCAACATACTGATGTGCACAAAGAATGTTCATGGAGTGCAAAATTCCTTACAAATCAATTACCACAGTAGAGTTTGAGGTGAATTGTACCTGCTATTTTATGTTGATATGGATATGTTCTAACCTATAGTTAATTATTGTAGCATAACATATAGGGTAAATAGTTGTTCATATACCATTGTTTCAAGTTCAAAATTGCTATACCTTATTCTAGGAGAAAATCACAGGGGGATTCTATACATAAGACACCATTGTTTCAAATTCAAAATTGTTGGCTCTTTCACAATTGTTTGCTTCATTTATTTGATCTAAGACAACTTGCTGTATAAAAGAGGCTTTCAAAATCATAGTAAAATCCTTTATTCTGGGATGACTGTTTAGAATCTTCCCATCATAAGAATGAACAAAAGCATCAGTCATTAACTTGAACTTTACAAGATTTTCATAAAATTCTACTTTTCCACTCTCTTTTCCATTCTGAATTTTATTCCCAATTTCATCCATGAAGAACTTCCTTAGCCTATAGATCTTGCTATTAGCCATAACTTTACCAGGTGTCAAGGATAGCTTTGAGTTTTTACCCAAGCAAAAATTGACAAAATTCGGCCTTACCAGATCAATTTTGTCAATTGCTGCTTGGGTGAAAACTTGAAGCTATCCTCAAAACCCAGTAAAGTTATGGCTAACAATATGATCTATAGGCTGAGGAAGTTCTTCATGGATGAAATTGGGAATAAAATTCAGAATGGAAAAGAGAGTGGAAAAGTAGAATTTGATGACATTCTTGCAAATTTTAGGTTAATGACTGATGCTTTTGTTCATTATTATGATGGGAAAGATTCTAAACAGTCATCCCAGAATAAAGGATTTTACTATGATTTTGAGAGCATTTTCTATACAAAAGGCTTTCTTGGATCAAATAAATGAAGCAAACAATTTTGAATTTGAAATAATGGTGTCTTATGTATAGACTCCCCCTGTGATTTGCTCCTAGAATAAGGTATAGAAATTTTGAATTTGAAACAATGGTAATGAACAACTATTTAACCTATTTTTTATGCTACAACAACTAACTACAAGTTAGAACATATCCATATCAACATAAAATACTAGGTAAAATTAACCTCAAACTTTTTTGTACTTGAGTATGATAGTACCTAAGCTTTTGGTGTTTCTAGATGGAACCTATAGTGGAAAGTGTAGTCTCCATCTGAAGGAACCATCTTTGGAGCTCTTCCCTGAAATTAGGGTTGAAAAAATTAGAAGAAAAGAAATAACATAATTCTAAAGTAACAATTTGTACCAAGCTAAATGTCAAAAAATTATAATTAAAAAGATAAATCCTTATAATTGGACCTCAAATTGGACCAAGCAGATTTATGATTTTATCTTTAGAATGTAGGAACTTTCTCTATCGGAGCTTCATGACCTCAAATTGGATCTTAAGTTGGACCAATAGATTTATGATTTTATCTTTAGAATGTACAAACTTTCTCTATCGGATATTAAAGATGTTAGGTTGGATATCAAATTGGACCAACAGATTTATGATTTTATCTTTAGAATGTAGGAACTTCCTCTGTCGGATATTCAGAAATTCATATACTCGGGTTCTGCTTCTGAGCGAAAACACCTACAAGTTTTTTAGACTAGCTCAAGGTACTCTCCAACCTAGTTATGTCATTGATATGAATCCAAGTTTTCCTAAACCATCCATACTTAAACGTTGCATCACAATCTATTCTTCCTACACATAAAAATGCCACATATTAACCCCTTCTAAATAAAACTTAAAATCATCATAAAACCATAATTAATAAATCATTTTAGTTTTAGAAAGAATCTGATGTCATTAACTATCAAAATAAAAGTTATACAAATCACAAAAAATCCATGAAGCCATCCATCCAAAGAGAAAATAAGCAATGTAAGGATTTGAGAAATATAAGTCCAAAGGGTTATGCTGTAATGGTAATGGAATCACCATAAGAGCACAACCGAGGAACAAATTCTTGTGAATGTAATTATGTGATCCATAACTCTATTGGTCATGTGGAACAGTTGTGCTATAACAAATACATGATACATTCATGTGTGACCCAAGTTTAATGTGGCTATGTTGTGATAGAAATGGAGGCACTCATATGAGCACAATTCATGTACAAATCACTATCATCACAATTAGGTGTCAATCATCATTGGGTACATTTAGGTTGACTCAAGTTTAACAAGTTATAGTGCAATGATAGCATGATCCAAGAGTGATTACCTCTTGCTGCAATAAAGAGTCTATAACTCTAGTTGATATGCAGAGTGGTTGTGTTATATCAATTATGTAGTGCATTCAAGCACAACCCATGTTTAATGGGCTATTCTAGAGAGTGGTCAAGATTTTCTAAACCTTAGGAATGCTAATTAAAAGTGTATATCTTAAAATACAAACCAATTTTGTTACATACTTGAATGCAATCTTGGGTTACCACAAACTATAATAGTGTGATCTACTAATAATCATTCTGGAAAGTATTAAAGAAAGACCCATTCTATATAGGATACATTTCCCTGATCAGGTTTACATACCTTAATGATCAAACACAAGCTTCCCACGCACTCTAGGATACAATCCAAGATCATACCAAAACCCTATCAAGACAACTAATTTTCTCACCCAAGATTTAAGGTTGTTTTTTAATACCAATGGAAGCATTGGTAAGAGCATGACTAGGGTACAAGCCCTAGGCCTCTGTAGAAACATAAACCATAACTCTAGCGGATTAGTGAGGTTGCAATACCAGAAAGATTGAGACATTGTAGCTAATAACAAAATCTTGCAATCTAAAGATTGTAGCCAATGAAAAGCACACTATGTAGATCAGTGACATTTGTAAATGCAACTTATGGTAAGAAGAATGATAGTCACTTGAGGTGTGACAAGATAATAAAGCTCAAACCTTGCATAGTAAAGTGGATATTTTAACAGTGAGTTTCCTTACCCCCTTGTTGACCTTAAGGGTTTTTCAAATGATGTTGATAGTGTTAGACAAGGAAAATTCAATAAGGGAGTGACTCTCCAAATGAAGTAACTGTAATGATGTATATTTTCTGCAAGGTCAAAACTGGGTTAGTAACACATGCATATTAATAGAATCATCAAGCAATTGAATGCAAAGGAGAAATAATAAGAAAATGAAAGAAACTAGAAAGGTCTCACCCATTTCTCTCCTCCATGGCTGATTTCCATTGCACCTCCTGAGATTGTTGTGATGAAGAGTGCCCTCAGATTGTGTGTGAGCAAAATTCTAAAATGTCTAGTCCTAAGCCAAACTTTGAAGGATTTCTTTTAAAAACTCTAAGCAAAATAGAAATTTGATTCTAGTATGCAAGTTATTAATAAGCCTAAAGATGATATGATAATAAGAGATGACAATAATGAGATTACCAAAATAATAAGAGATGCCAAAAATGAGATCAAGATTGTCATTTAATAGAAAATGCAATCTTGAATAGACGGATGAGATGAGAGATTGAGAAATGCCCTAGAATCGAAGGTTAAGATTCAAAGTGACAACTCTCAATTAGGGTTAGGGCAACAATCCCCAAATGTGTGGACAAGATTTAATTTAAGGAATTAAATCAATGGTGGAGAATAAACATGACCTTGAGATGAAATTTGTAAAAATCAAGAGATAAGGAGATGAGATTTTAGAAAATCAGTAATTTTAGCAATTACTTGATTTGTAAATGAATATTTCCATTTTGAATTAAATTAATTCAAAATATGGATTTGTGAGATAATGAGTAAATTGATTTTTGAAATTAATTACTAAAAGAATAATCAGTTAACAAATGTGAAGTCATTTTAAAATAAATTATATTATTTAAAAAAAGAGGGAAATGTCACATAAGGCAATTAAATAATTATTAATAATTATTTAATATAGAAGAAACACTTAATTAATTAAATAAATTAATGAATCTATTTAATTACGAGAGGATTTAGGAATTAGTGACATATTAAATAAATATATTAAAATATATTTATTTAATAATTAGGAGGACATTAATGATAAGGATTAATTAAATAAATTAGACTTTATTTAATTGTAAGAAGACTTTGATAATTAGTGACACATTAAATAAATAAATAAGATTTATTTATTTAATAATCATGAAGAATGAAAGATCATGAATTAATTAAATAATTATAAATTATTTAATTAATAGTTGAAAGTGGGTTAAAAACATAATTACAATGTCATAATCATGTTAGGACGAAAGGTGGTAAAATGTTGCTTGTAGGCCTTGGTCATTTTTATGTCTCTACATTTGCCCCTCTTTGTCATAATGTAGTTTATCGCATTATGGCAAAGAAAAAAAGTCTATAATATGCCCTAGCAAAGGTACGGAGTGCCTATGCCCCCTCGAGAAAATTTTCGAATTTCAACTCGGGGTCAAAAATTTTTGGAAAATATACCAACTATTTAAGTTAATGAACAAAAAAATAATGACGCGAGCAATTTCGAGAACGAAGGGCGTTAAGTCAGTGAAAATGTCAGTCAAAGGTAGTCAAATGAGCCTTCAGTACAAACCTACCAAGTGAAAACCCTAATTTTCAGCCTATAAATAGGTTGAAAAGGCAAAACCAAGTGTCATTTGGTCATTTGCTATATAGAAATTTTAGATATCAGAGCTCAGAGAGACGATGGTGATTCCAGTGACTACCCACCGTGGATACCATGTGCGGACTTTTCGACGACCCGAGGGCACAGAGGCACCGGTAAGTACCCTATCCAACTTGTCATTTTTAAAATTTAATGCATTTATGAGGGTTTATGGGGGTTTATGGGGGTTTAAACAGATGCGTTGTGACGCAAATGATGTCACGTAAGCCACAAATGCCTTCACGTTCGACGCATTTGTTTGCGTTGCGACACAAGAGCCTAGGGTAGCTAGGTTTTCTTGTTAAGTTGCGCATTTGCATGGGGAAATGATGCAATTTTCAGATTGTGATGCAATTGAGGCGATCCGTAATGCATTTGCACTATTGTGACACGATTTCCAGGTTGAATGATGCAATTGAGAAACCGCGATGCGATTGCATTTCTGGCGATGCAAATGTTGTTAAGACACACAATTGCTAGATAAAATGAATCATTTGACAAATTGTGATGCAATTGCCATGTGTAGAGCCGCAATTGACTAATTGTGATGCATTTGTGGTCAACGCGACGCAATCATAGTTGACCAGAGTTGACTTTTGTTCACTATAGTTTTAAATGCATCTTGATTTCAGTAATGTTGACCTGTAGGCGCTAACTCATGTTTCTGTATGTGCAGATGTGATTAGTGTCGATTTACACACGTGAGTTTAGGTCGGCGAGATATGCCTTCAGAGATCATTTGAGTGACAGGGAGAGACAATGCCTGATGTCATTGGGGTTGTAATACATTACCTACATGCCCATTATTCAGGCAAATAGGGGTTTGTTGATAGCTCTGTGCGAGAGATGGCACTCAGAGACCTGCTCATTTCATCTGCCTACAGGAGAGGCCACGGTCACCTTAGAGGATGTGTACTGTGTACTTTGCATTCTGATCTGTGGAGAGAGGGTTGTATATGACCCGCACCGAGGGTGACAGGCCCTATTAGATATGTATGAGGATGTCGGTGGTGCCCAGTTGGGCATGGATGGTTATGAGATTGGTTGGGATGTGGTAGCCGACCAGTTTCTCAGGTGGGATGCTATGCTGATGAAATTGATTGCCGGATTACTTATTCCAGATCGCCATGGTCATGGATTTCCCATTGGATGGGGGGATATACTTGTCCATATGCAAGGACAGAGGACCATTTTTGCTTGGGGGTCTTGTTTGCTGGCCATGCTATATCATCAGCTACATGAGGTCGTCTATCATCGGGGCCATAGTATCATCTATGGGACTACCCTTCTGATGATCTGAGCATTGGAGCGTATTCTCATTTTTCAACCACCAGTACAGATGCAACATCTGGGTGATGGCATGTCGTATGTCTACCTGTATGCAGGTTCAGTCAGTCAGACTCACGTGGGGGATACTAGTTATTGGTGTCACAAGATTGACACCATGATTAGCTTTTTCTGGAGGCCTTACAAAGATTGTGCCTAGTGGCCAGATGAGGATGACCATCTATCATTATGCAGATAATTTAGATACCTAATCGATCGTATAGTGTAGAGTCAGCGTATCATAGAGATGTACCTGCCCTAGCGGGTACTACGACAGTTCGAAGAGCAACAGGATGTGCCAATAGGCATGATAGAGTATGCACAATCTTCCAAGGATACCATGTGGGGGCCACCCATATCAGTGACAGTGGCTGAGTAGCAGGTCGATGGTCTAGTTGTAGTTCAGTGGATGTGGAGAGGGGGTCCAACATATCCATGGACATCTATCGAGTTCGACGCCTGGTGGCAAATTCACAAGCCTATCCCTTTGACAGATCCAGATGGTCCGCCCCCTATAGATTGAAGGTCAGTTATTCCATGGGTATTGAGGAGAGGCTAGGGTGCCATGGATGGAGGCAGAGATGGTAGAGGGGTTGGGGAGAGATGGAGGTAGGGGAGATAGAGGTAGAGGAGACGGAGGCTGAGGTGGGGGAGATGATGGGGGTGGTGGAGGGGGATAGGATGGAGGAGATGGGAGGGGTGTAAGGAGGAGGAGGGATGGCGGAGGGCGGAGGTAGCCCAGGAGAGTTAGGAAGAGAGTGGGAGGTGCACCATTGTCACCCATCTGAGAGGAGGGTGAGGAGTGAGAGATGCCTGCTAAGCAGGAGGTAGGGGAGGAGATCAGAGGGGGTGAGGAGGAGGTAGAGGTGAGGATGGAGGAGAGGGCAGAGGAGGATCCATTTTTCGGGGGACACCCTCTTGATATAGATGTGGAGGAGATTCGGGCCGAGGAGGAGAGTGATGAGGAGAGAGACGAGGAAGAGGAGGAGGAGGATGAGGCAGACCGAAGGCTACGAAAGCGGATGATTACTGGGGATGATGAGGGTGATAGATCACCCACTTTACCTTCCGATGCTACTATTGATTAGAGGATCGCAGATCTTCAGATTAGACTTGACGTGGCCTTATCTAAGAACAAGGCCTTGGTAGCGAAGTTAGAGGTCACGCGGGTAGAGAGATACTAGGCTGTTATTCGATGGCAGGAGTCAGACCTATGGGTCACTGAGTTTGTGAAGTTATGCTCAGGGCTGATAGGAGACATGGCTAGGGAGTTGGCCAATATGGAAGAGAGCAGGGGTCGGTATCGGTTATTATATGAGTAGGCGGTTCCCCCAAAGAGACAAGATTCCAGATTGTCTCGATCCTATAGCACGACATGCAGTGGCACCCGGACACACAACAACAACAGATCCCATAGCAGTAGCCATACCAGTGTTGGGGGGTCTACTGCATCAGGGCAGTCATCAAGCCATAGGTCACACAGCTCTCACAGGCATTCTTCAGGCCATAGTCATAGGTTAGAGCATGGTCACAGGTCAGTGTCATCAGGACACCAAACAGAGCAGAGCCAGCCTCATGTTACCGAGGCCTCGGGTTCTCAGAGTTAGACTCAGGACAACGTGCCCATCTAGGTCACTTTTCACGTGGTTGGTCAGGCACAACCACCTCATAGTTCACCTCCATGGGATGAAGGAGGGACATCCTAGGACTTGTTTCTACACACTTTTATATTTTGATATTCAAGCTTGCGAGCTCCATTTTTGGGATATCATACAACTCTATCCTATGACATGTCATTTTTTTGAGATTATATATATATGCGATGCAGTTTTGATGTGGCCTATATGATGTTATGTGTTATGGTATTCTAATGCTTTATCATATGTTTAAGTGATGCCTTTATGATGCTATGAGGTGTATGGACATTATGCTTATGTTTATGAATGCAATTATGGATGTGGTTATGTATGCATTATGTAATGTGATGATGATGTGATTTCTATATGTTTATTTATGATGCCTATATGTTGATGCAAATGATGGTTTTATGAATGGATGAATGGAAATGATAGCATTATGTAATGTGAATTATGGTATTTGATTTATGTAGATATGGATATGAAATGCTCATGCAATCATGTATGCAACTTTGTTTTTTGTATGTCATAGTATATCATCAGAGAACGAGAGAAAAAGAAGGCGAAGATTGATGTTAGTGCGAAGAAAGATATGCATGTTAGTGCGGAAATTAAAATCCTTCAAAGCTTTGCTATAGTACTATCCTAGTTATTGCTCTTTAATCATCATTGGGAAAAAATGTCAAGATGGCCGACAAACACTATGATATGACGTAGATCAATAGTGTGCAAGGTCGAACCATCACGTAGATCAATAGTCACAGACAAGGACGATCATGACTCATACAAGGAACACAATTGCCCCTAGTCACTTTGTCATGACCAACCACCAGAAAAACCAAACCAATCATGAGACGTCGCTACTTCTCTAAATCCTGACATTAGGACATCGTTGAGAAACTAGCCACATGATAGTAAAAAAAATAGACAGTAAAATCATCATACTACGACGTTGCTTCTCTAAATCCTGAAGTCAGGACATCATGGAGAAACTAATAGTAGAGTGATAAGCAAACAAGGATAATCATTATGATATGTCGTGGTTCCTAGGACATAAGGAACTAATATCATGATGATCATAAAAAAGACAGATAAAGTTTGCCAAGTGTTTTCCAAGTGTTTTAATGTCAGGTGTTGCCAAATGTCGAGTGATATCAAATTCAGGAAGGACACATCCTAAATGACGTTGATATCTAGGAGATTGATTCTCGGAGTTAGGAGAATCCATCAAAATTCTAGATCATGATGACGATGCTTAGGAAGGACACATCCACAAGCATAAAGAAATGATGAGAGTTGCTTTTCAGAAGGACACATCTGAAGAAAAACCCAAAATTTTGCCATGGTAAATTGTCTTGATAGGATTTTGACTACATGTCATTGCTGACATGCTGAATTGATTGAAAATGTTGATGAAACAGATTTATGATAGACTGATAACTTGAGATTGACATAAGATTTGCTTGATTTGAAGATAATTTGACATGTGTGAAAATGTTGTGCCACGAAACCTAATGGACTGACCTAGTGTGGCCTCAGGGGCTCATCAAGTGATGGCCTTGCCTACCTCATGCACTCAGAGACCTCGTATTTCGACATGACCAAAGACCTTGTCTAGAGGATAGAAGTTTGAATCATGTTTTTATTTCGACAAACTTAGAATGACTGACCTAATGTCTCAGGGATTCAAAGATGAATCTTGCCTACGTAGCAAGTGTGCAAAGACAATGTAGTTTAGACATGGATCAAAGATTGACTGACATGACTGACTAGACTAACCAGATAGAGATTGACCTTGACTCTATTTGTGGATTTTCTCAGAACATTTTCAAATTTTTACATCTTTTTTCAGGGCTTCTTCAGATTTTTAGGATTTTTTTAGAATGCGGGATCATGTGTGACACCTACTGCAGTTACATGATAAAGGTCTTGCCCCTAGATAGATTGGGGATTACCCGAGTCAAATGATATGGAGATAGGTAGATAAATGGCAAAGGTAAGGATATGCAAGGGATGATGTTAACCAAATGCTAACCATGGCCGGAATTGACAGGACTTAGGACAGATGTCGTGAATGTGTCAGGCCTTTGTGATTATGAAAAATGGATAAAGGTCAATTTGAGTAACAGTAGATGGTGAAGCAACGATTGACTACGCATGGCGCTTGTTTGCCAAGTTTTCACCATGGTACTTATCCAAAGCGCCTATTGCCAGGTTTTCACTATTGGATGAATTCATTTCTTTTTACTATTTTTGCCATTTTTTGATTTTTTTGGTGTCACCAAGATGCCTATTTGCGAGGTTTTCATCAAGGGATGATTTTTTTTCTATTTTTCAATTTTTTTTTGTATTTTAAGGTTCTTAGCCCAACTCTCTGATGCTATGTGTAGAAATTTCTCAGATGTAAGCTGTTGATGGGTTCTGTTAACTATTCTCCATTAGGTGTGGCCAACTGATAAGCTCCAGAACCGAATGTGGCACTGATGATATAAGGACCAAGCCAATTAGTCTCAAACTTACCAAGCTTTTCACGGTCTACCTGATTTCTGGGGTTCTGCATGAGAACCAAGTCACCGGTTTCAAACTTTCTCACCATTACTCTTTTGTTATAACTTCAACAGAGATGATTTTGATATGCCTGCAAATGATTTAAGGAATTTTGTTGTCTTTCTTATAACATTTCTAGTGTTCAACAAAAACTGTTGAGGCCTTGGTAGTTTTCTTTTCCTCTGCAGCTGCGCCTTAATTTTGTATGGTCACTGTCCTCGGAGCTCGCCACGTGGCTTCCTCGCAAAGCTTTTCGCTTTTCAGCAATCTTCGTATGTGTGCTGCATGGCTCACACTGGCTGCTTTTTCGAGTTGGGCCCACCTCATTCTCTAATTTTTCTCGAAGCTCTCCACGTGGATCTCTCTCGCGGCCTTTTGCAAGGTGCCTTTGCTGTTTTTTGTTGGGCTTCGTCTGGGTGACACGTGGTGATTTTGTGTCTGTGCTTGTTACCTTGGAAGTACCGTCGGATCTTTTGTACTTCCCTGTTGCCGCGTTCCTTGCTATGTTGTTGCGTGTCCTCTCCTGCTGCTGCATGGTTTTTTGTTTCATATCGTGGCCTCACTGGCGTATTGTTGATCAATGGATTTTTACTGTGGTGGCTCGAGATCATTTGGGTTGTCGATCACTGCACATGGGTTGTTATTCTCTGGAGGCATCTTCAGGGGGTGGACTGGCCAATAAATAGGGCCTTGTTTTCTTTAATTAGGTTGTTGATTAAGTTTATGAAAAACTCCCAAGCACTGGGAAGTAAGCCTTGTGTAATAGTTGCTTTTAATTTAAAGACTTTGGGCTGTGCCAAATAAATTCGGCCTTTCTGTTTTCAAGCATTTATTGGAACTGTTGACCTGTGTTGTTATCTTCATTTTTGTATGAATGCCTGTTCTTTAGTTTCTATAACCTATTATAACTGGAATGAATACAGATCATGTTTCTACAACTCTTCTGTGTTAATACAAAGTTATGCTCGATTACATTATACAAATTAGAGGGTATTTTTGCATGATAAGTGATTTTGAGAAAATTATCTTAAACAACAACAATTTAGTGGTTCGGGCCTTTTGCATTATGCACTGTACTCTGGTAAATTTGTCTAAAGAATTTGGCGCATCACCTATAGTGTAGATTTTATATTCCTGCAATCTCCTTCACCTTTTACTTCACCCACTAAGTGAAGAGCCGACTTCGGTAAAATCCTAGAGGTTATTTAGCTAGCGCATAAGGTTCCCCAATAGCTAAATTTCTCATAAGGCTACTGCTACATGCAAAATATTGCGTCAATAGTTCTTTTTTTGGCATACCCGGTGGGACCGCAAACTAGCACATTCGCCTAATTTTCAGAAGTGTGTATGAGTCATCGGCCTGTAATTAGGTTGCAGACTACAAGAGTCCCTGGTCAGCTTGTACCGCCTTTAGTTTCTGTGCACCTGAGAGGTTGTCAAGGTAGCCCTTCACCTCCCCCGTCTCCACCTTCTCTGACACCACCTAATCCACCGGCACCTATAGCTGCTAGAAACTACGTAGCCTGGGACTCTGATAGTCCATTAGTAGCACCTGTACCCCCTTTAGCTTGGGCCCCCATCCCGGTTTTTGCTCTAAAGGCTATCCCTAAATATTTTGGGGATGAATCAAAGACACCAATGGAGCATTTGCAAGATGCAGCAGATGTATGTCTGGTACATGGCGTATCCAATGAAAATGTAGCCCTCAGATTGTTGGCCGCCTCCTTCTAAGGAAAAATGCTAAACTAGTACAAAACTCTACAAGCTGGTACTATTGCTACTTGGGACCAGCTCAGGACCCCATTTTATGAGCATTTCTCAAACGCTGGGGACAAATATTCTCTGTACCATCAGCTGGCAAATATCAAGCGAGCCCCTCATGAAGCTCTACCTGATTTCAATGTGAGGTTCCATTCAACCTGGCAGAGAGTGCCTGTAGGCAACCGACCACCTCCAGATTTAGCGTTCATGTTCTACTTAAAGTCAATCAACACTTATATCTCCATGATGTTACAAGTTTTGGGTAGAGACACTCTTCTTGATGCTTACGCCTTAGCTGTCATTGCAGAAAATAATTTGATCGCTGTAGGAAAGTTGGCACCGAGACCCATCATGCCATTGTTCCCCGAGTGCAATGCTCCAGAAGTCGAAGTCCCTTCTACCAGCACTCCTACCTCCCCTCCCCAATCTATGCATGTTTATCCCAAAAGTGTTCCAAGCATGGCCCCGATGGCGGCACCCTTGGTAGCTCCGGTACCTAATCCCATGGCTATTGAGCTGAACGAGATGAGAGAACATATGTGGGCTGTGACTAATGAATTAACTACTTTGAAGCGGCAGCAATAAAGCTATCAAAAGCCTGCGTACCAAAATTATCAAGGCGAAAAACCTCCGTACCAATCAAACCAGTGGCAGGATAGGTCGTGTGGGAATACTTCGGTTCAATCAAGTAACTAGATGGTTCCGGTAACCTTACCGATGCAAACTGTTTATCCTAGTTCGAATAAGGAGCTGGTGGTGGGACAAAATAATTTGGTTGAAGATGCTAACTCATGGTGTTTTCCCTGCAATGACGCACACATGCCACGAAACTGTCCGCGGGGAAATTTTTAACAACAAATTGCAGATCAACGTAGCCAAGGCAGCGTATTTGTTTCTGGCAACTCACCATATGCTTCTCAATAAATGGACAATGCGATCCTCACTGCGTAAATGCAGGGGATGTCCATCCAGCAAGAGTCAGACATTGTCCCGAACCAGGCTCTTTTTTTTTGGATGGAAGGAGAAGAGTCGGTGTTTCTGAATGACATCCCTATTGATAAAGTATCCAAAGTGCAATCTGACTAGAATACACGTTCTAAGCATAGATTTACCAGAGAATTCATGGCCTTACCTACCAAGACTACGTCACAATTGATGCCCAGCTGAGCGGCAGGCCTATTGCCAACCCCACCACAGTCAGAGACGATTGTTCTTAGCCCTCTGAATCCACTTCCTCCAAAGACAAATGCTCTGCCGGTCACTTCTACTGTTACCAAACTGCCGGATGTACCGACCACGAAACTAATGGTGGCCGTGAGACCTAAAGAGTAGGCAATCATAATTCACCAGCCGAAAGTGCAATTCAACGTGGTGGAACAACTGAAGAAGTCATCTACCAACACTTCTCTGTGGGACGTCCTGGCTATCCCGGAGCAAAAGTTGCTGCTACGAAAGAAATTATCTAATGAAGAAGATGCAAAAACTCCTATTCACTCTAATAAAAAAGACGTATCCAAGCCAAACTTGGATAAAGTGCTAACAATTCAACTAGAGGAGAAGCTCGAGTCCAAAAGGGAAAGTAAGCCTAAACCTAAGCCTTTCTTTCTAACACTGATTATTGGTGACAAGCTGCAGCACAACTATATGATTGACTCTGGTGCTAGCACCATTGTCATGCCAAAGCAAGTAGTTGATGCTTTGGGTCTAAAATATGAGCCTCTGAATAAAGGAGTCATGCAGCTTGATGGAAATAAGGTGGATACTATCGGGATAATCAAGGGATTACCTATGACTTTGTTTGTCTACCTCAGTATCACTATAAATCAGGATACCATACTCATCAATATCCCTCTTCTGTTCGAGATCTGTTTGTCACGAGAGTTCACTGCAAATGTAGGAGGATATCTGGCGCTAGACTGGTCGCACTTGATTATGAAGACTAAGCATGGGGCTAAGATGAAACTCTTGTCAGAAAATCTGCATTCCAAAGATGTTGTTGATGAAGCTTTGCTAAATTTTGAATTGGCACACACTTCAATCACAAAAGAAGAGAAATCCAATGTGGAATTTCTTGAAGAAGAGGAGGCTGCTAGCTCCCGAACGGAAGACAAAAAAATTTTGTTGAATGAATTCGTTGATGCAGACCCTTTCGGTAATTACCATGCAACTGGCCTTGGAACCTATGTGATACATGAAGAAGGGCAGATCATGCCCAAAGTTACTAAAGAACCGAAAGATAAAGAATCTTCAGAAATATGGACGTTATACTTTGATGGCGCCCGATGTAGGGTAGGAGCTGGAGCGGGGATTTTTTTGATATCACCGACTGACAAAAATACTTTGAACCTACCATTTCCAGTTTGCATGTTCAAACAATGAAGCTGAATATGAAGGTCTCGTCCATAGTTTAGGCTTTGCGGAGCAAATGGGTGTGAAACAGATAAGTGTTTTAGGAGATTCAGAGCCGGTGGTCAACCAAATCCATAGAACTTCGACCACAAAGAACATCTGTATGTGATCCTATCAACAACTTTGAGGCATTCAATATTCAGGCTATTCCAAGGGAAATGAATGCCGAGGCCGACAAGATGGCAACTATTGGAGCTCAGTTCGAGCTGGCCTCCGAGTTGTTTAAAATAAACATGCGGTGAAAGTAATTGTAAGACCCGCTGTCTCGGATAACAATCATGACTGGCAAGTTTTTGATAGTGATGCTTATATTGCATCATTCCTCCAGTCATCGGGAGAATTCGCCAATCAGCTGCAGCCCAAGATCGCCGAAGCCTATGGGGATCAAATCATCCAGCTGAAATCTAACAAGCTCTCGAGGGGGCTAGTCACTTTGGAAAGCCTGTTCGATTTTGATGATGCAATAAGAGATAAAAGGAAGCTCGTGGCTGACAAAGGCGATTATACTAATTTGCATATTGGGGAAGATAGGAGGCTCAAAGTTGGGAAAGAAGTCTCGCAAAAGAATAAAGACACACTAAAACACTTTTGCAAGGAATACCCTAGTGTAGTTGCCTGGTCATATGATGATCTTAAAGGGTATGAAGGAGCAAAGCCAGTTCACCAAAAACAAAGACCTATGAACCAAAAGATAGAATCCCTAATGTCACAGGAGCTAAACAAATTGATCGCATCCCGGATAGTGTTTCCGATCAAACATAGCACTTGGGTGTCAAACCTGGTGCCAGTCCGAAAGAAGAATGGGGATATACGCCTATGCATAGACTTCCAAGACTTAAATAGAGTGTCCTTAAAAGATCATTACCCCCTGCCTTCAATGGAGGTAATTATGTAGACCGTAGCTGGCTCCGAAATGTTCTCAATGCTGGATGGCTTTTCGGGCTACAACCAGATTCGAGTAAAAGAAGAAGACCAATACAAAACAGCTTTCAACATGAACTAGGGAATATATGCATATGCTAAAATGCCTTTCAGTCTCTCAAACATTGGAGCCATGTTTCAGAGAGCTATGGAAATTGCTTTTAAAGATTTGATCCACAAGATTATACTTATTTACTTGGATGACTTAACAGTATTCTCAAAATCTATTGATGATCATTTTGATCATCTGGAGCTTGTTTTCTAGAAATACCAGGAATTCGGGATCTCTTTGAATCCAAAGAAGTGCGTGTTTGGAGTTCCCCAAGGGAAGCTATTGGGATATATCGTCTCTAAGGAGGGAATGGCTATTGATCCAGAAAGAGTTGATGCAATCCGGGAACTTCCATTACCCGTCAACAAAAAGGGTGTGCAGTCTTTCCTAGATAAGGTCAACTTTATTAGCCGGTTTATTGCATAGTTTGTAGGCATTGTTCATCTTATTACTTTAATGCTCAAAAAAGATCAGAATTTCAAATGGACAATGGAGGCTAGAAATGCTTTTGAGCTTGTGAAAAGGGCTATTTCTTCCACCCCTGTGTTGGTTAACCCAGACCTATCAAAATATTTTATTATGTATGTTTTTGGTGGTGGAAATAGTATTGCCACGGTGTTTATGCAGAAGGATGATGAGGATACAAGGGAGTTCCTTGTTGCTTTCTATTCACAAACTTTGAAAGAGTACGAAGTAAAGTATAACTTTGTAGAGAAGCAAGTCTTCGCCATTGTTAAAGGGCTCAAGAAATTATGGTATTTGATATCATATAATAAGGTGATTGTTTGTGTTCTGCATCCTAGTGTGCGAGAATATATCATGGAGGGAGAAATCACTAAGAAAAGAGCTAATTGGATCACCAAGATCCTAGAATACGACATTGAAGTCAGACCTATCAAGACCGTCAAAGGAAAAAGACTATGTGAATATATCACTGAAAATAGTGAAACAACGATAGAGTTTGAAGCTCCGGAACATGTGTTAATAAAGGAAGAGAATTCTCAGAGCAATT
Source organism: Sequoiadendron giganteum (assembly GCA_007115665.2). Lineage (NCBI taxonomy): Eukaryota > Viridiplantae > Streptophyta > Pinopsida > Cupressales > Cupressaceae > Sequoiadendron > Sequoiadendron giganteum. The sequence continues at coordinate 3,424,774 of CM021107.1, read as the reverse complement.
GGCTTGATGACAGGATAAATTTTATGCAGAAAGGAAGGTATCCAATTGATCTCCCATCTTTTAAAAGACATTTCTATCGCCTACAGAATAGCAATTATGTCCTTTTGGAGGGTGTCCTATTTAAAAAAAATTTCAATGGCATCCTACTAAGATGCGTAAATAAGGAACAAGTTCAGAGGATATTAGATCAATACACAATAGCCCTGCCAGAGGACATTTTTCTACAAGAACCACGACAATCAATATTATATGTGCTGGTTATTTTTGGCCAACACTTTTTAATGATGCATTTTCATTAATTATGACTTGCAAGGAATGTCAGTTTTATGTCAGAAAGAGACAGAATGCTGCTATGCCCTTAAGGCCCATAGTGGTAGAAGAACCTTTTGCTCAATGGGGTTTAGACTTCATTGGGATGATTAACCCTCTTTTTTCAGCTGGACATAGATGGATACTAACAACAACTGACTATTTTACCAAGTGGCCAAAAGTAGTGTCGTTGAAGAATGCAACTGAATTAGAGATTGTTAATTTCCTAGAAGAATTGGTGGCCAAATTCGACCCTCCTAAAACATTTATCTCTGACAATGCTAAGGCTTTTCTTGGCTCGAAAATGAGCTAGTTCGGTCTAAAATATGGAGTGTTCTTGAAGACCTCCGCTAACTATTATCCCTAGGGAAATGGTCTTGCGGAGTCTACTAACAAAAACCTCATCAAGTTGATTAAAAGGATAGGCTCGGAACATCAAAAAGAGTGGCATAAGAACCTCCGGACAGTGCTCTGGGCAGATTGAATTACGCCCACATAGGTATTGAAGACATCTCCTTATGAGATGGTGTACGGAAAGGAGGCATTGCTACCTATTGCCACAAAGATTCCTACCTTACAATTGCTCAAGTCTCTAGAGGTTGAACAAAATGGAGCAATGGAGGTGCGATTTTCTAAGTTGCTCGAGGTGCAAGAGAAGAGAACATGCCCTGGAAGCAATGAATAGCCGCCAGTAGATAGTGAAGAAATGGTTTGACAAAAAGGCTTTTGATCAGGGTTTACAATGTAGAGATTTGGTCCTCAAATTCAATGAGCGTGGAGTGAAGAACGAACAACACAACAAATTCGACAGTCTTTGGGAAGTGTCATTAAAGATTCATCAGTGTAAACAATTCAACTCTTTCGAGTTGGAAGATGAGGAAGGTAATGCCTTGAGTATTCCAGTCAATGAAATACATCTTAAAAGATTCTATTAATTTTTCCTATGTGTTAGTTTTGTGCATTTGTATATATGTAATTACCCTTCCCTGCTTTAAGTTTTGGATCCTCTCGGCACAAGAATTAAAATGAAATGCAACAATGATGCAAACAATTGAAAGAAAGTTGTAAATAGACTAGGTGTTCTAAAAAAGAGGCATATATTATATTCATCAGAGTCAAAAATTTACAATATATTAGGGCCAGAGGCCTTGTGTTAACATTTACATATGCCCGTTGTAGCGCGGGGCTTGTAAGCATAAGAAACAAAAGGTTTGTAATCATCAACATTCTCAACAACATCAGTGGGAGGGACCAGCGATCATGGCAGCAGGCAGCTCGGGCTCAGGGAACACCATTCTCTCGAAGTCTTCATACCATTGAATATTCTGGAATGGTTCAATGCAGTGTATCCACATGAGGAAGTAGCAGCCCGCCCAAACCTTTACATGATGCTCCTCGTGTGTCTCCAGCTCGAAGCAGAACAAGAAAGGCCTGGTTGGAACAATGCCTCCATGCAGCTGCTGCAGGCGAATGCTTCGAACCGAGGGGATCCCGCGATTGAATTGGGCCACACACATAATTTTCTCGAGCCCTCCGAGGTAGCACCATGGGAAGACCCGCTTTGTCAGCTTTAGGATCTTGCATTTTGAAACACTAATGTCCAGTAGAGACGCGATAAAGTGAGAGCAAATGCTAGTGTTCACCCAATATTGCTCTTCATAATGCACACAGTCCTTCCCAAGGACCCATTTGATGGCCTTCACATACAACAAGTTTTTCATGCCTATTATGCACTTCAGGCGCCTGCATCTAATTTTTCCAAGAAAGATAGCCTGGGTCTTTCTGCAAGTAAGCCTCATAGGTGTTTCCATGTCGTCTACTTTCTTAGCTAAAAATGAAATTGCTAAGACAACGAGAGCTCACTAAGCTGGGAGGGCTAGAGGATGTTGTGATTTGAAAAGCTAGAATAGGGTCTGATTTATAGACCGGCTAAGGTTCGCTTACCGAAGAAATCATGATTAACAACTGTACCAAGTGTGTCGCATCGCCTCGATTTTCTGCATTGTAGAATGTGAGGTGACAGGAAGGTGCAGGAGCAGCTTGCAACTTGCTCTATTGTGCTGCCACATCCATTCGTAGATCGACCAGGTGTCAATATAAGCACCACCGTCTCATCCGAGTCAGGCAAAATCTCAAAATCAGCTATTGGGCGATGTGCCCCATATGAACATTGAAATCAATTAATGCAAAATGGCCCGAAGGGGTGCTCACAAGGTTGCCCTAGTTTGTCTTTCAAGATAGGAATCCGTTTTCGTCACACGTGAAATATTATCAATTAAATGTTTGAGCAGTTTGGCTGGTTGGCGATCTTTTCGCACGAGTAAAACTAGTAATGCATAATAGCAACTTGGCGTAAACTACTGGCACGTACCTTTTTTGGCATGCAAGGAAAACATATTTATTATGAAAGTTACCAAGAATTAAGCAATTAAGGCATTCACAAGAAGAGAAAAGTTTGCAGAAAGGCTAAGCCATTTGCGAAAAGATTTGCAGAGAGACTCTTGTGAATACAAAAATGGCCAAAATTGCAGAAAACTTTGCATAGACTTTGACTCAAGTAAGTCTAAGTGAGCAGATGAGGAATGCACCCCACATGTAGCTTTACGATGGAGAGTCTTATGTCACTCCAAGCATACCTACAAAGCCTAGCTGGCCTTTCACTCACCCAGTGAACTAGAAGTTATTGAGCATGGTTCCTCACAGAGACCAGGTAGTGGTCTTGGAGGATTGGGACAACGTCTTTGACCCTGAGTTGTCTTGCAATCCTAAGAGCCTTCGGGAGGCTGCATGCGAAAGAATGAAGCATATGACAGATCAATTTTCCAAACGGCTATGGTACTGTGGGTTTGCACAGCACATGGTTCCCTTGGTGCAACATGCGCGACATGGTTTGACCCGAACACAGGGGTTATCAGTGGCAAAGATTTTTGGGTAGTCATTAGTCCCATGGCTATTCAAGATATGTTATGGGTCTCGTTTCCTTTGGGTAAGGAGGTTGACAATTTTGATATGGAAAGAATGCAACAAAAGTGGGGAGAGCTCCAGTCAGGGCCACAGTTTTATCGTTTCGAGCTTCAGCAAATGAGTAGTTCAACCCTGTCCAAATTCCTTTTTAGTTTGAAAGCTCTGAAAGGTGCGGCTTCATTTGCCACTTCTATGCTAGCGATGGTGTGTGGTTTGGACTCAAACAAAGACATTCATAAGTTAATGTCCCTTTGCTTCATGCTGAAAAGAAATCGTGAGGACCGGATTTTTGATTTTGCAAGAGTTATTAGCAATGGCATTTGGCTGTAGCTAAAGGAATTTGGGGTCGGCTCTAAGTTCAAGTATTCATCTTTCCTGGCTTACTTAATTTTGCACCAAAACCCAGATTACTTTTCAACGTTTATATCCCTGTCTATTTTTGACGAGGGTGGTTTGAGGAAGCCGATTTCAACATGGAACCTCGTCATGTCAAAAACCTATGATTACTATGCATTCTTGGATTCATTCATAACCCCGACCATAAGGGCTTTGGATCAGGCTGTCCCAAATATGATAGAATGCATATCGCCCTGACAGAGATCCTGGTTAGGGAAGTTAACTCTGCCCTGCAACTGGTTCTTTGGCGTGGATTTCTCCATGCTTCGCTTGCCAGGTTTCGTCCGGGAGCCTTTCCGGCTTCCCCATTTTCTCTCTGATCAAGTGTTGGCCCTGGAGGCAATGAGGTAGCTATGTACCTTGGATGATGATTATTGGGGAGGAAAGCACCTAACCTCCTATTTGCTATTGCCGATAATGTTTTGGTTTTGTATCACTGGTAAAGAAGAGGACATCGCAGATCGATACCTCAATGATTCTACTTTCAAAGTTGGGTCACCTCAGGCGGTACTAATAGATGATCCATGAGATTATAACCCCGACAATAATTTACTAGGAATCAGCATCAAGATTTCGCATTCACCTCAGCCATTCTGAGACCTCCAGAGGAATCCCGAATAGGGAAATTTAAGTAGATATGTAGGCCTTGAGTATTTTCCTACACTGGATGATCAACCACCATGACTGAATTTTTATCATGTCGTGGGGAGGGTCAACTCGAAGCTGATGATCAACCCCACCCTGGTCACCCAATTCAAGAAGCTCGAGTGGTCACCCGAGAAGATGCAAGCTTTCTAGATATACCGGCAAGAGATTCTGGCAGCTGTTAAGATGCATAACGAAGTAGCCCTCGATGAGAGATTTGATGACATTTGAGAAAATGAACATCCAGATGTTGAAAATTCTCCAAATCGCTCAACATCCGTGTAGCAATATAGAAGAGAGGAGGCTACTATGGAATCTGAGGAGGAAGTAACCCAGAATCCCCCTGTTGTCGTCGAAAGTCCAGTACTTAAAAAGAATACTGGTAAATAGCCTGTGCAGGAGGAAGAGCCATGTGCACAAACATCCAAGCTAGTTGCCTCCTCTAAATCAAAAAGGAAGCGGACAAGGACCACACGTGGAAAGAGATGGGTCATTCTTGACCTCAACGATTTCCCAGAGGAAAAGCGACAATGAACCGAAGAGGCCGGTGCAGAGGAGGAACAATCGACGAAGGGAGCGGTCGAAGCATCTGCGGCTCCCCTGGAGCATCAAGTAAATTTTTCTCCCTCTTCTCTCTCCTTTATGTCTTTAGTCTTTCCACAGTCTGCCCCTGCTGTCTCATCCATGCTAGTCCTCTCCGCCACTGGATTTTTTGGTCATTCCAGTCTTGCTCCTCCCGTTTTCCCACATGTATCCTTCACTTTTCATACCTTACCTGGAATGCAATTTGGTGTAAGTACTAGGCTCGCGGGCCAAGAATTTTTATCCCCAAGGCCCACCACTACGGTTGGTGCATCTCTAGTTTTCCCTTACACTGTCACCTCATTTTCATCCCCTCCGAGTGGCCAATTCATCCCGCCTTTCTCCCCAGCTATTATAATGTGACCCAGTAAGACCTCTAATGCATCGACTACACTATCTTTCCTGCTGGTTGTCCCTCAGGAGTATCCTTTTGCTGGTGGACTGGGTATCTTGGCCCAAGAATATTTCTCGCAAGTTGCTGCAAATAAAAGCACCCACGCCAACCGGATCAACAAATGAAGAGCGAAGGACGCAACCCAACAGACAGAGCCCCACTTGCAAACTATTTTCAATGAAAGCCAAAATTCTTTGATGTTTGCGAAGATCACTCATAATGTGATTAGGGCAGTAGGCGAGATGTAGCCCAGTGATTATTCTGCAAATGTTGGCGGGTTAGACTTGCAGTAGGACCGTCCGCGAGATAAAGTTGAGTTGATGGAGGAGACCCAAAAAATAGTGACCATTGATTTCTTCAGGCTTAGCCGGCAGGAAAAGTTGAAGGATGATAAAATTGCGGATTTCAAAAGTAAGTTCGACATTTGGGTAAATAAGTTTAAAGCCCAAGAGAACGAAATAAACTAGCTAGAGAAAGAGAGGGGTACCTTCGAAAGTAAGATCAAAAAGTTGCAGTGTTTAGGTGAAGAGGTCATTCCGACTCTTGAGAAGGAGGTTGAGCTACTCCGAGCAAGTGAAGAGAAGCTCCAAGGAAAAGAGAAAGAGCTCCAGGCTAAGTCTAACCTATTAACTGAGGGGATGAGAGAGCTCTGGTAGAACACCACTGCCGAGATTGCGAAAATGAATGCCAACTTGGAGTTGGAGGTCCAAAAGACTAAGTAGGCCAAATTGGCCCTAAAAGAAAAAGAAAATGAGGTTTTTACCCTGAAAGAACAGATGTCCACATTGGATAAAAGATTGGCAGAAGCTGTTGTAGGTTTAAGCAGCAAAGAGGCAGAATTGGCTGCCCTAAAGACCCAACCCCTTGCACCCCGAATGAGCTCGTTGGAGATTGCCAAAGAGTTGCATGTATCATACTGGGATAAGGTGAAGGATTTGTGCCTTACCTTGTAGCCCACTTTAAAGTTTATGGTGCAAGTGGCTAGCCTATGTGGAATGGTGAGTGAATCAATACAGCAGGTTCAAGAGTTAACTTTTGACAAGGTTCCAAAGGCTAGAACATTATTGGGTAAGTTGTATACCGCTTCAGATGAAGCATTGAGTAGCGTGGGCATCAGTGATCGAACGACAGCGGCTTTGGGTGTGAGTAGTCTCATTTCCATGCATGAGGCCGTCCAGCAGGTGGCAGATTGTAAGGCTCGGTTAAACTAGATTACTAGCGACATGCGGGTGAAATTTTTCCATTTGACTCAGAGAGGCCTCCCTTCACCTTTCATTACCAACCAAATGGTAGCAGGTGTGGAACATATTATTGCAACGATCAAAGAGAAGAAACAGGACCTTTCTGTCTTCCAGACCTTTGATCAATCTCTGACTACTGAAGAGATCGAGGGAATCGTACATCAACTGGTGCAAATTTTCTTCCAATTGGAATTGGAAACAAAAGTATCAGGTGGATTTCCCTTCAAAGAATTCATCGATCTCAGACTGACCCACGAGCATCTGTGAACTCTCTCTACATTGATGAATGAAGTATGGACCAATCTGCAAGCCACCCTCTCAAGGTTGTGAGCATTTTGTTACTGAGCCAAAGGTTTCTGGGGTTCTCCTTTCCATGAGCGAAAAGCCCCTATAAGTCACCAAACTGTTCAACAAAAACTGTCGAGGCCTTGGCAGTTTTCTTTTCCTCTACGGGTGCGCCTTAATTTTGTATGCTCACTATCCTCGGAGCTCACCACGTGGCTTCCTCGTGAAGCTTTTCACTTTTACTTCACTTCGCTTTTCGGCAATCTCCATCTGTGTGCCATGTGGCTCGCACTAGCTGCTTTTCTGAGTCAGGCCCACCTCGTTCTTTACTTTTGCTCGAAGCTCTCCACGTGGATCTCTCTTGTGGCTTTCTATTGGGCGCCTTTGCTATTTTCTGTTGGGCTCCATCTGGGCGACACGCGGTGATTCTGTGTCTACGCTTGTTACCTTGGAAGTACCACCGGATCTTTTGTACTTCCCTGCCACTGCGTTCCTTGCTATGTTGTTGCGTGTCCTCTCCTGCTGCTGCATGGTTTTCCATTTCATATCGTGGCCTCGCTGGGGTATTGCTGATTGATGGATTTTTACTATGGTGGCTCGAGATCATTTGGGTTGTCGATCACTACGTGTGGGTTGTTCTTCTTTGGAGGCATCTTCAAACGGTGGACTGGCCAATAAATAGGGCCTTGTTTTCTTTAATTAGGTTGTTGATTAAGTTTATGAAAAAGTCTCAAGCATTGGGAAGTAAGCCTTGTGTAATAGTTGCTTTTAATTCAAAGACTTCAGACTATGCTAAATAAATTCGACCTTTTTGTTTTCAAGCATTTATTGGAACTATTGATCTGTGCTGTTATCTTCATTTTTGTATGAATGCCTGTTCTTCGATTTTTGTAACCTCTTATAGTTGGAATGAATACAGATCATGTTTCTATAACTCTTCTATGTTAATACAAAGTTATGCTTGATTACATTATACAAATTAGAGGGTATTTTTGCATGATAAGTGCTTTTGAGAAAATTACCTTAAACAACAGCAATTTAGTGGTTCGAGCCTTTTGCATTATGCACTGTGCTCTGGTAAATTTGTTTAAAGAATTTGGCGCATCGCCTATAGTGTAGATTTTACATTTCTGCACTCTCCTTCACCTTTTACTTCACCCACTAAGCAAAGAGCCGGCTTCGGTAAAATCCCGAAAGTTATTTAGCTAGCGCATAAGGTTCCCCAATAGCTAAATTTCCCATAAGGCTGCTGCTACATGCAAAATATTGTGTCAACATCTAGCTCATGTAGGCGAGTATGTCTGTACTCTTCATCATCAATCATTCCTTTCAAGGAGACTCGGAGAGAAGGAATTTCAACCTCGATGGGCAATATGGCCTAAGATCCATAAATCAGGAAAAATGGAGTGGCTCTAGTGGGGGTATGAATGCTGGTACGATAGGCCCATAAAGCAAGATTAAGCTGTAGGTGCCAATCTCGGCCATCGTCATTGATGGTCTTCTTGAGTATGCGAAGAATTTTTTTATTTGATGCCTTAGCTTGGCCATTACCTTGTGGATAATATGGGGTGGAAAATGGTGTTAGATGTGGAATCACTCACAAAGTTCACGAACGTCCTAATTTTTTTGAATGGACTGCTATTATCTGTGATGATGGATTGTGGGACACCATACCGATAAATGATGTAATTTAGGATAAACTTGGATATTTTCTTACTGGTGATGTAAGTGAGAGGGATGGCTTCAATCCACTTAGTAAAGTACTCAGTGGTGGTGATTATGAATTTATGGCCGTTAGAAGAGGATGGATGGATCTGACCCACGAGGTCAAGTCCCCATTGTGTGAAAGGCCATGGAGAAGTGATCGATTTGAGCTCTTGTGCAAGTGCGTGAATTAGGTCACTATGCACTTGGCATTTCTGACATGTTCTGACAAATTGAAGAGCATCTTTCTCTAATGTCAGCCAATAGTATCCTAGTCTGGTGAATTTTTGAGCTAACATTGGACCACTCGAATGAGATCCACATATACCCTCATGTACTTCTCGTAAAGTCATTTGGGCTTCATCAATGTCGAGATAGCGAAGAAGGGTGTTATCAAAGCCATGACAATATAGGGTGTCACTGACGATGGTGTGTCTAGCAGCTTTTCGGATAAAGGATTTTCGTTGGTTGTTGGAAAGGTTGGGTGGTAGGGTTTGGGACTTAAGATAGTCATATATGTCCTGGTACCAAGGCGAACTAGGACCAACAATCTCGCACACCATTTCTGACTCTGGAATATCATATGCAGGCATCAACAACTGTTCCACTAAGAATTCAAACTGTGACACATTCTTAAGGATGTCTAAGAGAGATCCAATGGTAGCCATTGCATCGACTGCCTTATTTTGTGTCCTTGGTACTTGTTCAAATGCAATCATTTTGAAATAGATTAGGAAACTATCCACCATTCGTTTGTAGGGAAGAAAATTTTCATCCTTTGTGTCATAATCATCATTCACTTGGTTGATGACTAACTGAGAATCCCTAAATACAAGCAATGTCTAAATTTTCCATTTAATTGCTATCTTGAGACCTGTGACTAATGCCTCATATTCTATGATGTTATTTGTACAAGGGAAGGTGATCCGAAATGATTTAGGAATTGAATTCCCTTGTGGTGTGATAAATAAGATGCCAGCTCTAGAGCCATGTCTGGTGTGGGACCCATCAAAGTATAGTTTCCATGGTAAGGCTAGTTCCGCGTGAAAAATGGATTCATCAGGAAAATCAGTTATCAATGGATGAGTGGCTTGGATTGGTGCATCTACAAGCTGATATGCTATTACTTGACCTTTTATTGCCTTGCGCTCCACATATTGTATGTCATACTTGCTTAATATCATGACCCATTTCTCCAAATGACCTGTCAATGCTTCCTGGCTTAGAAGATACTTTAGTGGGTCAATCTTTGCTACCAAATGTGTTTGATGGCTCAGCATATAGTGTCTTAGCTTTTGCGCTGCAAAGACAACTACAAGGCATGCCTACTCAATGGTTGTGTAGTTGAGCTCATATCCTATCAGTGTGCGACTGATGTAGTCTATGGCTCTTTCTTTTTCTTCATAGTCATTTTTCGCCAATAATGTCCCCAGTGCATTTTTCATTGCAGAGACATACAGGATCAATGGCTTGCCCTCAATAGGTGACATCAACACTGGTGGTGTCAATAGATATTATTTAATTTTTTCAAAGGCTATGTGGCATTTATCCATCCATACAAAAGGAATGCTTTTGCATAACAAATAATGAAATGGTTGACACTTGTCTACCAACTGTGTGATGAAGCAGTGGATAGACTGCAATCTGCCCTGAAGTGTTCGCAACTCACTGATCCCTTTTGGCGGAGGCATGTCTAGAATTGCTTTTACTTTTGTTGGGTCAACCTCAATGCCTTGTCATGAAACTATGTATCCCAACAACTTGCCTGAAGTGACTCCAAAGACACATTTTTTTGGGTTCAAACGCACCTTGTAATCTTCGAGCAGTCTAAAAATTTTGTCCAACACTTTGAGATGTTCTTTCTGTGTCAAATATTTTGCCAATAGGTCATCCACATAATCTTCCATTAGGATATGCATCATATCATGAAAGATTGTTGTCATAGCTCTTTGGTATGTGGCACCTGCATTCTTTACACCAAAAGGCATGACATTCCAACAGTATGTTCCCCATGGGCAAGTGAATGTCGTTTTGTGTTGATCCTCTGTTGCAATTCAGATTTGGTTATATCCTGAGAAACCATCCATGAGGGATAGCATCTCATACCCTACTGTGAGGTCAACAATAATGTCTATATTCGATAAGGGGAAGTCATCCTTTGGGTAAGCCTTATTCAAATCTCTTAAATCCGTGCAGATATAGATTTGTCCATTTGGCTTTATGACAGGGACAATGTTAGATATCCAATCAGCATAGTCTATTGACCTTATGAACCCAACATCCAGTAACTTCTTTAGTTCAACTTTTACCAGTAGTGCAATTTGTGGATGCATTTTGCACAAATTTTGTTTGACTGGCTTGATTATTGGGATTAAAGGAAGATTATGTAAAAGCAATTCTGGATCAAGGCTTGGCATGTCAGCATATGACCATGCGAAGTTAACTTTTATGTCTGTGAAGAATTGTTGAAATTCAAGTTTTTCTTCGTCTGACAATGATGCGGCCAAGAGAAACATTTTGGGATTCTCTGGTGTGGCTATTTTAACTTCCATTGTGTCTTCAATGAGCATAGCTGATTTTTCTTGTGTCATGGGAAGAAAGTACAATCCTCCATCCTTAGGCACCTCAAAGAGGTTTTCACCTTTGGATACATCCTTTGTTTTTACTATTTTGCTGTCAGAAGGTGCCTTGGGGTTTTCACCTAAAGACATTTCTTTTTCTTTTTTATTCTTTGTATTTTTGCGACTGGAGGATTGCAGAGTCTCCTTGAAATAAGTTGCACAATCTAGATCAATGGAAAACCCTGTTTTGTGATCACCCCATGGAATACCTTCTCGGAGCCCCATGAATTCTGCAATTGCCTCATCATTCTGAAAAATGTCAATCACTGGTGGATCTTGTTGGTCCCAGTCAATCAATTGTGGGTAAACAAGGGGAATCCCATCGTCAGTGTTGGTAAAGGATGGGGAAGATGCAAAAAGTGTGCAAATTGAAGCCTCAAGGGTAAAGGAAAAGTTGTCGATTTCAACTTCCGTGTTAGATACAATAGATGGACCATACTCCGAGTGAGCTGAGTCAAATTCAAAATCATAATATGGGATAAAATTATCAACATCATGACTAGTGGTTGGCATTTCAGAAGTATGGATAGTGGGCTCCGATAAGTTAGGCTCATGAGTGGGCTCAAGAATAGGGTGGGATGATTCAGGTGTTGCCGATGACACCTTATATTCTTCCAAATTCCAAGGAATGCTTACCCATTTCTTATTTTTGGAGTGTCGGTCAATAGGGTCAATGTTATATTCCTGGCGGAATTGTTCTTCAAAAGGGAGTTGACCAGGATCCAAGAATAGTTCGTCAATATCATAGTCACTTAGGGTTTTTTTAGATCCCCATTCCCATTCATTTGAGTCAGTTTCGATAAGGGATTCTTTGTATGCCTTGACACTTTCTATAGTTGTTACATCCTCACTTGGAAGTTCATGGGTACGTTGATCATCAGTTTCGAATTGGTCAAACCCTAGCCCTATGTACCTCGGTCTTGCATTTATGATAACAGGTTCCCTCCTTCCATTGTTGGCCTTTCCAAGACCACTTGTGCCATCAAAACCTAGTGCCTTGCATATCTCATAGCCTTTTCCATAGAGATGCACTAGTAGTGGCGGTAACTCCTTTGAGTCTTTATAGATCCAGTTATCTATATCGTCAATGACTTCATTACCCATATCGCCCCACAGTGTGAAAACACTTTTTTGTGGAACCTTGAAAGTTGTTTTGGGCTCAATTGCGAATCATGGTCTACCATAGACTTTAGGCAGCTTAGGTATTGTGGTGATACAGTAAGCGTATTCAATTTGAACTCTCCACAACCAAGGTCCTGGATCTGAAGGTCTTTACTTGGGATAGAGGTCAAGGAAGATGGTGCGGTAGAAGTTGATGGAAAAGATGATTTTGTGAGTGTCGATGGGTCAATATATTTGGATGAGGTGGAAGATGAGGCTTCCCGATTAATAGGTACCTAGTGTTCAATAGTGGCTCGCAGGTTGGTACAGTATTGAAATGGATCGGGATCTCTTGGGATAGTGATCTTAGTACCATCAAAAGGGAATTTCAGGCATTGGTGGTATGTGGATGGAATGGTCTTTAGAGCATGAATCCAAGGGTGACCAAGTAAGATATTATAGTGTATGTCACGATCTAGGACCTGGCATGTTGTATCTATGATAACCGGTCCTACCCAGAGTGGAATTATAATGACGCCTTTAGAAGCACTTTCTTCATCATCGTATGCCTTGATGAATATGCTCTTGCTAGCATCTACACATGCGTTAGAGAAATCAAGAGCTCTAACCAATTTTAGAGAGCAGATGTTCAATCCTGCTTCGCCATCTACTAAGACTCGTCTAACCTTATGCTTTTGGACAAAAACCTCGATGTGAAGGGCATCGTTATGAGATGGTTTGGGCAAGGAATAGTCACTGTCCGAAAAGGTGATGTGATGAGGCGAATTTAGATATTCGACCATAGTCTCAAAGTGGTTGACATCAATGTTGGTTGGGACGGATGACTCTTGCAGGAATTTATCCAAGATGGCCTTATGTGCGAGTGAAATACGAAGTAGTTCGAGAATGGATATTTGAGCAAGTGTTTTAGTCAATTACTCAATAATGTTGAACTCCGGTTTTGGGTTTGACTGTCTAGCGAACGGACTAGGTATGGTGATTTTAGGTTGACGTGCAGAAGGACCTGGGATAGTGATCTTGCCTTTACAGGTGATGGCATTGCATTCCGGGGCCTTTTTAATGTTAATGGTATTAACACATTTATCTTCATCAGCAGTGTGAAGATTGTTAATAATGGTACCATCGGGATAATTGTATGCAGGACGAACATTATTGTAGGCCGGACGGATGTGGTTGGATTGATTGTTGGTATTCTTTGTGCCAGATGATGAAGCTTTACCATGATCCTGCTGTGGGTTTTTGTGGATAGTATGATCCGCATTAGATGTAAATGATTGACCACCTAACTCAATGGTCTAGTTCTCAATGAGGTCTTGTACCATATTTTGCAACTAATGACAAGAGGAAGTTTTATGCCCTTTGGCATGGTGGTAATCACAAAATGCACTATCATCCCACTATGATGGCTTGAACTGACTAGGGTCATACGGTTTTGTCTCTTCCAGCGTTATGAAGCCGTTTTGAAGAATTTTCTTCAAGACAATTTCAATAGGTTCACCCAAAGGGGTGTATGTACGTTTTTGGAATTGTCGGGGTTGACGCAGCTGCCTATGATTAGTTTGCACATGATTGCTTTGGATAGCATTGGTAGTTGGTGTCAGTGTAGTTATAGGCGTGTTTTGGTTTTGTACTCCTTTGATTGTGAGTACATGACCTGTTGCATTGATGGTTTTTGCATCAACCACACCATCGTTTGTGATATGCTTGTTCTTAACCCAGTATTTGGTTTTTTCATTTGAGCTACTTGGGTTATTATTTGTGGTGGTGTTGATGGTTTTTCCACCATATTTTAATTCACCTTTAGCGATCAAGGCTTTCTCAAGTTGAACACCCTTTTCAACAAGGTCAACAAAGGTGGTGCAACAATGGACTTGTAAGCCATACCTTAGTGGTCCTAGGAGAGTTTGTATAAACATGGTGACTTTCTCCTTTTCAGGTATTTCTATCGGACATTTACTTGCTAAGGTTCTCCATCTTTGAAATAATGGAATAAAAGTCTCTCTTGCATCCTCTTGGGTAAGTCTACATAAGGAGGAAATGTCGATATCCGTGTCAATGTTATAGGCATAGTTTTCAACAAACTTGTTTGCCAATTCATCCCATTTTTTGATTCCCTTAGGCAATAGCGAGAACCATTCTAGTGCATGACCTACGAGACTTATAGAAAAAAGTCTCATGAGATAAGTTTTCTCATATGCAATGTCCATGCAACTAGTGGTGAATTCTCTTATGTGTTCAATGGGGTTTGTTTTGCCTTTGTATTTGGGAAAATGAGGTACCACATATCCATGAGGAAAGGGTGGCATATACAAGGCTGTGTCAAATGGATATGGACACAAGTCATGTGACATGTATGAATTTTTGTTGGATTATTGCAAGGTCTCCACTTGCGTTTGAAGAGCAGCGAGTTGGAGTGTGAGTGCTTCCACCCTAGGATTGTTGGTAGCATCACACATTTTGGTGATAGGGACAGATTGAGTCCCCATCTATTGTGATGAGATGTGTTGATTTGGAATTGGTTGTCGGTGAGCGAAATGAGTGTTTTGATTATGCGGTTGTTGGAAATGAGTGTTTTGATGAGGGATGTGATGTTGTGTATGAACTTGAGAGGCATAAGTGGGGATGTGAGATCCTACCATGTTGGATTGAATTTGAGGGCCTTGTTGATTTTTAGCATGCTAATGCCCAAATGGAGTGAAGGATTGAGGGCCTTTTTGATTTTGAGCTTGGTGATGCCCAAATGGGGTGAAGGATTGAGGGCCTTGATTGCCTTGCCCAAATAATAAATTGTGGCCATGAGGAATGTTGGTGTTTTTGCCCATAGGAATATTGTATTAACCTGTGAGGGATTAGGTTGGGTGCCTTGTATGACAACTCTTCGTTTATTTCTCCCAAAAGGGTTTTATGAGTTGGTTGGCATAGAATTTGAAGAACCTAATAACAGGTTTGTTGATGTACTCATGGAACTAGATGTAGTTCCAAAGAGGTTTGAGGTGGTTGTACCCATTGTTTGTGAAGGGATGGTGGATGTTTGTTGGGGGATGGATTGTGATGTAGTGTTGGTTTGGGTAGATGATCCCCCAATAGATGTTGTGTTGGTTGTGGTGGTAGTATGACCAAGGGAGGTAGCATTGATTGTCTTGATGAAATTTTATGAAGAGACTCCCATGGAAGGATTGTGTGATGAAGGATTTGGAGATGTTGCTCTAAGAGTGTCAAGATCAAATCCCTTTGGTAACTTAGCCCCTTGGTCAAGGAGCATAGCTAGGAATATGGAAGAGTCATTTAAGACTACTTCTTCCACAAAAGTAGCAACTTCTAGGTGTTGGGCAGGAACTAATAAGTCTTCTTCAAAGACTTACCCATTTTGATCTCGTCAGATAAATGGTTCAAAAATATGTGATGGAGATGGTGGTATGTTCATTTCAATGAAATGATTGATGTTGGAATTTCCCATGTCATAATAAGGATTGTTCGTGGCAATAGGGAAGGAATCCATGCCAGTTGTGAAATCAAGAAAGTTGGTGTCTTGTCTAAAGGAATCCATGAGTCTTTTCTTTTTCTATAATCTAGTTTGAACCATAAAAGGTTTGCTCGACTTGGGATGATGGGGAGAATGATGTAAGTATGATACTATGTTTTCTGGTTTTTTTTTGGATTTTTAAGGAATGCTATGAAATGCAAGTGAGACCAAAAATGAGGCTAAAGACTTGTGAATGCAAATGGTGTGATACTAAGATGGAGATGCTAAATGGTATGCCACTAATGGAGCCTAAGATGTACTTACTATTGAGGGATCTAAGGAGGACAACTTGAGAAAACAAATTTTTTGCAATGATTCAAGTTTGGAATACCAATGGACCTTAAAAGGACTAAAAGAGGACATATTGAAGTTTCCACATTAGACTATTGAGTGGGAAATAATTCACAAAAGTTTTGACTAATGAAAAAGGGTAATTGGGTCCAATGGTAACCTACTATTGAATGCAAAGTTTTGACAATGAACGGTAAGAGTCAACTCCTAAAATCTGAAAAAGTAAGTGTCTAAAGAGATGGTGAAGTTACCAATGCAATCTAATGGACTAGAAATGGAAATGGACTCCTATTCTGATCCTAAAAATGATACCTATAATACAATGTTTAAGGGAAGTTGAGCAATTCAAAGTCTAGTTTGAAATGTAATAATGAAGGAAGACTTGATTGAACTAAAGAAAAGTTGTGGACTTTCAGTTTTGACAGTGAGAAGGTGATTTGAAATTCTTTGCAAATGCGTCGCAACAAATGCAACACGACAGAGAAAACGCATCTCAGACTGACGAATGCAGTTTTTGGATTGGAAAATGGGACTCAGTATAGAGAATGCGGTTCAGGGTGTTTCAAATGCATCTCATTAGAGCGAATGCAACTTAGGAGGTTTCAAATGTGACCCATCAGAGCGATTGAGGCTCAAAATATGGCAATTGCGTTTTGACAGAGCGTTTGCATCGCATGAAGCAATTTTTTTGGAAAAAGAAAATAGTTTTGCAGATTTGAAAAATTTGGACCCAGATTATTGATGTTTAGTTTGTTGAAGTTTATTGATTTTGGCAAGCCATAGAATCTAAAACATTGAGTGTATGTTCAAGGATCAAGCATGACCCTTTTTTGTTTTCATTGGTATTTGAACAAAAAGACACTTCAAGCAGACTCACTCTTAATATTCAAAGGGTCATCATAGCAATCACAACCCACAGCTTAAAATCATGTCGACTCACACAGCCGTGTCACCCCCTAGAGGGCACCCGTGTTTTTGTCTTTTCCAGGTGCGTACTCAAGGTTAGATTTCTTGATCCCTTGAGCAAACAATCCGTGGTGATTATATGGTGAGTGTCTTGGGGGCAGATTCTTCCCTCCCCTTGCACTGTGATTGAAATAATGTCTGGATACTGGCATGGCTGGCTTTCTACACTATGGTTCATAGTAAAGGTTTTCGTTTGCGTGGCAATAGATAAACTCCCTCAGGAGACCTCCCAATCTTTAGAACAAATATTTTTGGGATGGTTATCTTGCCACTTCCGTTGAATATGGGTTTCCCCAAAATTCACTTTTGATTATAGTGGGTTGGAAACCTGGCTTTGGTTGTTCCCACTTAGGTCGTTCCTGTAGGGTGAGTACTTTTTCCCACTACGGCAAGCCTTCTAAAGGATTTAAAAAAACATAAAATGCATAAAGATAAAATGGGTAAGTCTGGTTTTTTGATCACCTAGTAAAGGGGAGAGCATATACTTATTACCCAACAAGCACAGCAAACAAGTGGTTCAGTTTTAAATCCAAATGATGATTTTCTATACTGAGTGAAGATGTTGCTTCACAACAAGCATTGGATTCATTTTAACCAAAAAAAATAAATTTGATGACTATCCTAGGATTGATAAATTCCAGATTAAAGTGTCTATCCTAGGATTGATGAATTCTAGATTAAAGTGCCTATCCTAGGATTGGTTCATTTTAATCCCCATACATTAATAAATAATTGGCCGCGGTCGCGTTAGATCTAGATAACAATTTAATAATGAAAATCACTAGTCATTTGCGGCACAAAATAACAGATGCGTCTCGGTAGAGCAAATGTGGTTCGGGTTTCGTCGAATGCGGCGTTTGCGACCTCATATGCGTTGCGACAGGTTGGATGCATTGTTCCGTACTCCTGTACCTGTAAAACAAAATTTGAGGTTGTACGAGAACCTGCAAAAATGTGTTAGTGGGTCGGGTTCACCAATGTAATGATGTATATTTTCTGCAAGGTCAAAACTGGGTTAGTAACACATGCATATTAATAGAATCATCAAGCAATCGAATGAAAAGGAGAAATAATAAGAAAATGCAAGAAACTAGAAAGGTCTCACCCATTTCTCTCCTCCATGGCTGATTTCCATTGCACCTCCTGGGTTTGCTATGATGAAGAGTGCCCTCAGATTGTGTGTGAGAAAAACTCTAAAATGTCTAGTCCTAAGCCAAACTTTGAAGGATTTCTTTTAAAAACTCTAAGCAAAATAGAAATTTGATTCTAGTATGCAAGTTAATAATAAGCCTAAAGATGATATGATAATAAGAGATGACAATAATGAGATTACCAAAATAATAAGATGCCAAAAATGAGATCAAGATTGTCATTTTATAGAAAATGCAATCTTGAACGGACGAATGAGATGAGAGATTAAGAAATGCCTTAGAATCGAAGGTTAAGATTCAAAGTGACAACTCTCAATTAGGGTTAGGGCAACAATCCCCAAATGTGTGGACAAGATTTAATTTAAGGAATTAAATCAATGGTGGAGAATAAACGTGACCTTGAGATAAAATTAGTAAAAATAAGAGATAAGGAGATGAGATTTTAGAAAATCAGTAATTTTAGCAATTACTTGATTTGTAGAAGAATATTTCCATTTTGAATTAAATTAATTCAAAATATGGATTTGTGAGATAATGAGTAATTGATTTTTGAAATTAATTACTAAAAGAATAATCAGTTAACAAATGTGAAGTCATTTTAAAATAAATTATTTTATTTAAAAAAAGAGAGAAATTTCACATAAGGCAATTAAATAATTAATAATAATTATTTAATTTAGAAGAGACAGTTAATTAACTAAATAAATTAATGAATCTATTTAATTACGAGAGGATTTAGGAATTAGTGACATATTAAATAAATATATTAAAATATATATATTTAATAATCAGGAGGACATTAATGATAAGGATTAATTAAATAAATTAGACTTTATTTAATTGTAAGAAGACTTTGATAATTAGTGACACATTAAATAAATAAATAAGATTTATTTATTTAATAATCATGAAGAATGAAAGATCATGAATTAATTAAATAATTATAAATTATTTAATTTATAGTTGAAAGTGGGTTAAAAACATAATTACAATGTCATAATCATGTTAGGATGAAAGGTGGTAAAATGTTGCTTGCAGGTCTTGGTCATTTTTATGTGTCTACAGTAACAGTGGTAATCATAGGTTCAATATTTCTTCTTAGCCATTGTATAATGGAGGTAATGGATTGCATGTTTGCATAGTGTTTTGAGACTCATCAAAGATGGGAGAATAATGAATAATACCTTATGGACTGTGAAGTAGTTACAATAAGGTTGAAGGATTTTAAGACCCACAATACCATGAAACAATGAGTCCCCTATAGTAAGTAAGTAGGTAGTCTATAGGGCATAGTTTGATTTTATAGAAGGATTCTTATGAAACGAATCTTCAAGTGATAGTGAGTAAACTATTTGAGATTGCAGCTGAGTGTGAAATATCTAGTCTTAAAGGAAATTAGCAAAGCAGTAAATGTGCAAGAAAATCAAATCCTACACAGAAAACAATTCACAATGTTATCTTGCAAACAATTCACAAAAATCTCATTGTATCTTGATGAAAGTAGTGACCTTAATGGTCAATCACTGGCAACCATGATTTTAAAACATGCTATTGTGCTTATGGAGGAAGCATTTTAAGCAAGGCAGTGAGTGGTGGTTTGGAACAATGGTATGTATGAAGGACTTTCTTTATATGCATACTATGTAGTCTAGCTTAAGACAACATTCTTAGAAGAGATTGAAGGTTGATTATGGAGCTCAATGGTTACCATGATAAAGATTAAAGAAAAGACAGATCTATTTAAAAGCCACTGTCATGAAGATATTATATATGTCACATGCAAAACCCTAGCAGCTAGAGTAATGAATACAGTTCCAAAGAGGACAGTGTTTGGGGTAGATTTAGGAAATCTTCACATTATCTAACCTGATGCGGGAATCCCGTGTCAATAAAAAAAGAGGTAAATTTTTGGAATAAGTTAATTTTCTTTGAATTTCATGTTGAGGGGTGGCAAATGATTTATTTTTGAATAATTAAATTTGCTAAGTAAAATCTCCTTTGCACATTGAAGTTGACTAGTGGGGTGAAAAAACAGAAAACAACAGTTTTAAAAATATTTAATTGTAAAATATTTGAGAGGCAATATGAGGCATTGGGATTTGATTTATGGAGCTTTAAAAAAGTCAATAACAATTCCTAAATAATAGGGACTATGAAAGTGGGCACCCGAGCTTTCTTTTTGTGCTTTGCTTTTTTAGGAGTTAAAAAGAGAAGAATTTAAAACTATTTTTTTTCCTATCTTTAGAGGGCTGATGGGAATGGATATTTAATTGTTTTTAATGATTTTAAGGGGATTTAATGAGAATAAAAACCATGGATCGTGCTATATTGGATTAAGGAAAAATAAATCATTTGAAATTAATTTATGGACAAGAGGAGCTAAGAATTAAAAAACCACTTTTAGTTGTAGGGATTTTGAAGAGGAATTTTGAAGAGAGAAAGAGGATGAATGCATAACATACCTGTAGATGGGATTCCATTGATGGCTTGGGAAGTTTTGGGAGTTTTGACAGAGGGAAAATCAACACAAATTGAGCAGATTGAAGAGATTGATTATGAAGTTGTTTGAAGCTACAAGTGCCAGAGAGAAGATTGACTCCAGGCTTTGTTTTGCTACTGCAAATCAGATTTTAGGTGATTTCTAGGGATTTTTTTATGGATTTTTACAACCTTATCCCATGATTGGATTGTAATAGATTAATTTCCCATAGTTTAATTCAAGTATTTTCCTATTGCACATTGTAACCAGGGCTTGGCATTTGTGTTTCCATCTCTTTGTGTGTTGTTGAATGATTTTGTGAGCTTTCTAAATTTTATTTGCAGCAAGTTAATTTAAGTTAACATATCTTCATCAATGGCATCAGAGTTGGTTGTTCCTGAGTGTACAGGTAGAAGTGCCAATGTGAGGCAGTTTGCACGAGGACCTGTGGGTACAGAGTGAAGCAGTTGCAAAGAGAGTGGAAAAGTGTTTGAAAAAATATCTTGGAAGCCAAGAGAATGTTTTGTGATGAAGAAAAAATTTCTAGAGCCACAAATAGAGAATCAAGAGCCCATCCAAAGGAGTAATTTATTTCAAACAAGGTGTAAGGTGAGTGGGAAATATTGCAAATTCATTGTGGACAATGGTAGCACCAATAATATTGTATCTGAAGAGATGGTAGACAAGCTAAAATTGAAAAGAATCAAGCATCCTATCCTATACTACATTTCTTGGTTGTAAGGAGATTTCTAGATATGGGTAAGTGAGCAATGTGTGGTTGATTTTCAAATTCGTAGATATAAGGATGTGATTGTATGTGATATAGTACCTATGAATATATGCCATATTTTGTTGGGTAGACCATGGTTGTATGATTGAAGAGATCTACACAATGGTAGGAAGAATACATATAGAATCATAAAGGATGGGGAAGAATATATTTTGAATCCTTTGTAGGATAGGCAAGAGGAAGTGGCAAAAGAAGTTGTAACAAATAATAAGGATAGAAATGAAAATAAAATAGGAAGGGTTGAATGTTATTGTTCTTTTGGTACTTATATGTTTGCAAGTGAAAATTTATGTGCAAGGAAGAAGGATGAAAAGGAAAATGTGGAAATCCTTGTTCAAAAAGATAAAGAGGGAAAAGAAGAGGAAATTGCAGCAATGATTAAGGATGATGAGTTTCCTTTGGAGGACTTGAAAGTAATGGAAAATGAAAGTCTAGCTAAGAATGAAGATGAAGAAGATATGGAAGCATGAAGTGGTGAAGAAAAGGTTGAAGAGAAATAGGTAATGCATAATATGTTTCATTTTTATGATGAAGATGAGAGTGAATATTGTGTAGATTAAAATATTTCAACAGTAGAAAAGGAATGGAAAGTGTTGACGAAAGGTGGAGTGAAGATTGTAGCAAAAGTTAATGAGGTGAAATCAGATTTTGATGAATGCTTTGATGAGGTTGAGAATGATATTGCAGCAAGTAGTGAGGAGGTAAAATATTTTATTTTAATTATTTTTATGATAAGTTGGATGATTTAGTGAATTCAAATGAGATGGTTCAGTTAGATATTGCTAGTGAAGTATGGAAGGCAGAAGTTTTGTTTGGTATTGCAAAGTTTAGTGTAGGTGCATTTTGGAGGAGGTGGTCAAAATATGGTGGGTTGAATCCAACAAGGTTAGATGATATTGTGATTTGAATTTGGTGGAGGTGGTTGGTTTATGGTGGAGTTGATTCCACACTGAAAATGTTGAGTGCAAAGAAGAATTGTCAGAGGAGAAGGATACTTGTTCCAGCTAGGTGTTGGAAGAGGAGAAAGAAGAACAAATCAAAGGTACCAGTTTCAGTAATGGAGTTTTTTGAGGGTTGTTTACAACCTGAAAGGATGGTTCTACCATTCAACTCCATTTTGTGAGACCAATCCCATCAAAAATTTTCTACCTTGGGTATCTAATGTAGGAGCATCCATGGAAAATTGGTAATCCCCTGTCAATCAAAAAAGAGGTTAATTTTTTGAAGTATTTTTGAATTTTGGAAAAAGTTAATTTGGTTTGAATTTCATGTTGAGGGGTGGAAAATGTTTTATTTTTGAATAATTAAATTTTCCAAGTAAAATCTCCTTTGCACATTGAAGTTGATTAGTGGGGTGAAAAAGCAAAAAAAAATAATTTAAAAAATATTTAATTGTAAAATATTTGAGAGACAATATGAGGTGTTGGGATTTAATTTATGGAGCTTTAAAAAACTCAATAATGATTACTAAATAATAAGGAGTGTGAAAGTGGGCACCCAGGCCTGCTTTTTGTGTTTTTCTTTCTTCGGGAGTTAAAAAGAGAAGAATTTAAAACTATTTTTTTTCCTATCTTTAGAGGGTTGTTGAGAATGAATATTTAATTTTTTTTAATGATCTTTGAGGGGATTTAATAATCAGAAACACAATGGGTTGTCCTATATTGGATAAGGAAAAATAAAGTACTTGAAATTAAATTTTGGACATGAGGAGTTAAGAATCAGAAAACTAATTTTCATTGCAAGGGTTTTGAACAGGAATTTTGAAGAGAGAAAGAGGATGAAGGAATAGCATACGTATAGATGGGATTCCATTGATGGCTTGGGAAGATTTGGGAGTGTTGATAGAGGGAAAAATTAACACAAGTTGAACATATTGAAGAGATTGGTTGTGAAGTTGTTTGAAGTTCCAGGTGTCGGAGAGAAGATTGACTCTGGGCTTTGATTTGCGGCTGCAAATTAGATTATAGGTGATTTCCAGGGATTTTTTTGTCTTATTACAACCTTATTCCATGATTGGATTGTAATATATTATTTCCCATATTTTAATTTAAATATTTTCTAGTTGGACATTGCAACCAGGGCTTGGCATTTATGTTTTCATCTCTCTATGTGTTGTTGAATGATTTTGTGAGCTTTCTAAATTTTATTTGCAACAAGTTAATTTAAGTTAATAGACTATACATTGTAATCACAGGAAAATACATCATTTATTTATTTTTAAATTAAAATAAATCATTCTAAACCCTATATAGGATACATTGATACTTCAAAAGCATCTGAAGGAATTTGAGATTATGCAAATATATGTCAATTAAATACCTAGATTACAAAAAGTAACACGAACAATGTAACCCTTATTGAGTAGAGAAGGAATGAGATAAACAACAATGAATCCTATGCCTTATGTCACGCACATATCCTTACCATTCTATGTCATTCTTTATTGAAACACTTTTCCATTTTGGCGGACTACACCTGAAAATAAGGTTTTGACAAAAGTTTTAGAGTATGTTTATTAAAATGAAAACTCCATTTTGGCTGCCTACACCTGAAAATAAGATTTTGACAAAAGTTTTAGAGTATGTTTATTAAAGTTTTAGAGTAATTTGGTGGGCTATTGATTCTTGATTCCTTTATTGATTTATTCAAATGGATTATGACTAAATAAATGACTAACTATTTAGTCATTTTTATTTGTGTGACTAAATAATTTTTATTCAATGACCAAATTAGTCATTTATTTACTCATTTATAGTTGAGTTGCAAAAAAACAGTAGAACTTAATCATTTTTAATTGTTGTGACTAAATTTTTTAGTCATGTAATCATTTATTTGCCAAATTCTACTAGTGTTTATTAGCTCATCAATTCAAATAAATAACAAATCATAATTGAAGACAATTTAGACCAAGAACATTCATTCATATTAATTTCTCAAAAATTATGTTACAATACAACTTCAACAATGAGAGACACTACATATTTCTAGAAACTTAACACTATTAAAACAAGAGTATTTCCCTCCTCTTTTACCAACCCTTTACAATACAAATCATTTCTTCTTTTAAAGAGAGACTACAAGGAAAAGCCTTCTCAAATGAGTGACACTTGTCACAATACAGTTTCATGATAACTATCTAATAAAATGAGAAGTATCCATATGAGTCACTTAGGAGAAGGTCACATTTTACTTCAAGTTGTTGAATGGATAAGCTAAGATACAACCACATCGTAACTGCGTTGCTAATGACACAAAAAATAAAATCATGATGATGAACAAATAGGAATTGATCCTAATTTTCTATATTCACTAAAAGTTCCTTTGTGGATGTAGACATTATATTTGGCTTCCATTATACATTATTCCTTCACTGCAATTTAAAATTAATTATATTTTCCGTATTGCTTGTTATGTTGGAGTTTTTGGCCTTTCACAAACTATGTCATACTTTTGGCAAGTTTGTGAACTTGAAAACTTGCTAACATTTAGAACTTGGTCACTTAAATTAATATTTCTTCCTTTATTTCTCTCTTCTTCTATTTATCTTCTTTCTCTTTCTCTTTGGAGTATCACACTTTTAGTGAAATGAAGAACCTATGAACCTGAAGAAGGAAAAATAGATTAATGAAGGGAAATAGATGAAATACATAAAAGAAATACACAAATAAGATCATACCTTCATAGTCTCCTCCTCTTCATGGATTGAGCTCACAAGATGCATCCATGTCTTGTATATTTTCTCAAGTGGGCAGGTGCATGGAAATGGGTAGCAATTCCATGGACACCCCCTAAAAAAATATTTGAAAAACCATAACACGAGCGCGTTATAATGCGCTCACGTTATGGCTCATTATGCTGAGCCTGAGGCTCTGAAACTACAAACCAATAATGTGAGCGCATTATAACGCGCTTGCGTTATTGATTTTTAAAAGAAAAAAAAGAAATGCAAATCTCTCATTAGGATTTCAACTGGTTGTTTTTTGTAGCCGCGGCCAAAACCACCACAATTTCACACTCGCATTCTAGGAGGATAATTTCAACAAATTTCTTCACCAACAATCCCTATTTCTTAACAACAATGGTGCCACGACGACGAGGAGATGTGAGAGGTAAGGATTTTATGGTTTTTGTTTTGAATTAGTTAGTTTTAGGTTGAATTTGTTAGTTTTAGGTTGAATTTGATATCTATTTGTTTGAATTTTTAGGAGATGCAAATCAACCTACAAAACCTCAAAATCCTCAATAGGAAGACCAACCAAATCCTCAAGATCAAAATCAACCACAACATCAACCTCCTCCACCAATCACTCAACCCCCTCTTGGCACTCAACAAAATTTAATGAGTGAAATTGACAACAACAAAAAGAGAATTGAGGATTTCATCAGTAGGTTGAGTGATCCAAATGGTTCAACCGCAGAAAGAATGACCCTAGCAAATTCATTAAAAGATATGTTAAAAAATGTAGATTCAATTAGCAAATAAATAACTGGATGGCAAGATAGGAGGCAGGCGGCTAGGGATTATTATGCAAATAAACTATGATACAAGGATGTGAAGGATTTAAAAATTACAAAAGGTGATTTGTGCTCATTATTTATCAATCCATGCACAAATCAAAATCTTACCCTCAATGCGAAGAGGTTTCCTATCCATTGGTGACACCACCAATAGATTAGGGACCAGGTTGATGATAGGTGGTACATGGTCTTCGATTACCCACCATGCAACAATTGCGAGGTCCCACAATATTTCCTTAAGAAACTACATAGTGAGTTCATATTGAACAAATTCCCAAATTATTTTGATATGAGGTATTTTCAGGGGAGAGGTGGGGGGTTAGCTCAGGATAGACCTAGTGCACAGCCAGATCCTACGCAGAAAGGTAGATGAGATCTCGCTAGGCCACCTCTTGAGCACGTTGTTGTTCCTTCCATCGTGAAGGAAAGTGCTGACGTAGAGACATTGCAGGCAATCAACACTTTGACCCAGAGTGTCATCCATCATACTAGCCCTATTCTACAGTGCCATCCATGGGAGTCTTCGAGTGGTGGCCTTCGAACACATGTGTGTCAATCTTGTGGGGATACTTGTTCATATGACCCCACCAACACTCAGGATATTGGTATGCAAGATCCGTCTATAGCTATGGAGATGGAGAGGGAAGCTAACATTTTGCATGAGGCATATGGCATTGATAGTCAGGTAAAAGTTAGTGCATGTGTTCATTGAATTTAATTTATTAAATTTCAATTTTGAAATACAAGATTAACTAAAAATGTTTTATGATTTTAATAAAATTCCATGGTTACAGTGTTGAGACTGGATACACCAACCCCCCACCAACCTATTTCTACAGTACACCTATCACTAGGGTATGTAACTAGTAAACAATTATAAATTTATTGCATGTTAATAACATTGTTTTACGAATGGTAATTTAATATGCGATTTTGGATGTTGAACAGACTAATATTGGAGGTTTTCATGGAACACTTCCCAGTGGCGGTGGATTTACTCAAACCTTCACGCAGGTAATAGAATAAAGAGCTTAACTAATGAATCAAGTACTTAATATATTTATGTAGTTTATATGCACATCGTTGATTACGTTGAATATTTTGTTGTTTTATTTTCAGTTGTTGCGAGACGATACACCTCTGAATTTGATGAGGGAAATGGATATTGGTGTGACATCTGCTATACAATCCTTGATGGCTCTGATAGAAGAGGTATGAGGCATATTAGTAAATTTCAATTTACATTTGTTCTTATAGATGTTAGTTAGTGAAAAATCAAACCATTATTGATTCACATAGTTTAATTTCTATTTGTATGGTTTATACAGGGCTTGAGCATGCCTGAGCATGGGTGTGAGAATATTTACCTCATGGAGAGAGATTGTGAGATGGCTGTAAGTGATTATTTTATCAAATATATCATTTTTTATAATGTAATTTCTATATATTCATGTCTTTACGTCTTATTGTAACAGTTAAAACTTCACCATGAACTAAACCCTAGGAGGAGTAGTAGGAGCACTCCACGAGCACAACAAAAATGAGTGATAGAGCTATCACCATCCGAGCGAAAAGGAAAGGGAAAGGTTTTCTTTCCAGGTCATGGAGAGCAATGACTTTTGATTCCAGAATCCTTTGTTGTATGCCTACATGGCAGTTTTGTACATATTTTTTATTGGACATATTTGACATTGTATGCCTATATGGCTATTTTGTACATATATTTCATACTTATATCAACATATATTGATGTATGCCTACATGGCTATTTGGTTAATACAAATATCTTTTATCAATGCCTATCCATATTTGCATTCTAAATTGATGGTTCAATAGTTATGAGTTACGTGTATTTAAGGTAATTTCTATGTTAATACAAATATCTTTTATCGATGCTTATACTTGTGTGATTGATGTATGTTTGTGTATGGGATCATAGTAATTTCTATTTGATGATGCTATTATTTCTTTAAGATTTATTTATTAAAGGGTGCATGAAACAAGTTTTAAATCCTTAAAAATCTTTGAATTTCTTAGGTTTTTCTATTTGTCAAGTCTGGGCTTTGAGCTTGAGTCCAAGTCAAAAATTGGCTTGTCAAGTCCGAGGAAAGTCCAAGTCTTGTAACACTAGTGTGAACACATCGAGGAATAATGTATATGTCGATGAAGAGAGAACCCATCTTTTTTTCCAAACAAACCATGGTATAGATATGGGTGGTCGAGATAAAACATCACTCTTCTGGATAGTTCGAACCATAATATTTCATGGCTGCAAACACACCTTCATTATGCGTGTTCTTGATCCTACTGAAGAAATGGTGGAACATGTTTTAGATCAAATATTGCAACCCTAAGTCCATAAGAAGGTTGTCTCGATTTCCGCAAATGTCTTTAAGATGTTCATCCTTCTTGAGTAATGCCAACCACTATCATCAGCTGCCAGGCTTCTAATGGAAAGTCAATTTGTTGCAATACCTAAAGGCTAGCAGGTTCATTCGCTCTAATACCACTGTAATGACTCGAGCTCTGGATCAATAGATTTTTGATTTATTTCTTATTGGATTGAAAAAGGTTTTCATCTAATATTATTAAGATAGATAACGGAGTCCCCAAATTATAAATGAAATAAATTTTGAATATGAAATCTAATTCAAATATTAATTTGATAATGGAAATTTGATAAATAAATATAATAGTTGTTTCTAATTAATCAATTAAAATAATGTGCTAGCTTTGAATATAAATCTATCTATCACTGATATATAGGCCTTGAGAATTGGGATGCCTTTCCTGATCGATACTTTGTACTCATGCATCTAACTTTGAGTCCTTTCTGGATTATATGCTTGAAACGTGTACTCCCATATTATAATTTTTTTCTCATATAGACCAATCCCACACTAGGTAATTCAATAATAAAAATAAGTCCGCAAATTGATTACCCTGATCTTCCCTTCTTATTCTCTTTTATACTCGAAAACTACAAAATTGAATCCTGATAGCAATATCACAATTTGACACATTGTAGAAAATACCTCCTACTTATCAATTGATGAGCTAAAGGGGCTCTATAATGAATGTTTTATAAGGCACAACACTTGTTGAAGGTTTTGCAAATGGGGTTACAAGCTAAGTGGGCTTAACCTTGGGGAAAAAACTTTGTGGTTAAGCACTTGAGCTGGAGTAGTACTGGGATGGGTGACCTCCTGGGAAGGCCTATTGCCTCACCTTTGTGAGCATCACCTACATGAAATGAGTGCTAAGTGGGCCATTCATTATCATGAGAGATGGGTTCTTGTGAACTCAGCCCTCTTTCAATCCATGTCAGCCTTGGGACCGTACAAGAAGCTGGAGGTCCTACCAAGTACACGATCACCAAGTTTGTATAAAAAATCTAAAAAACAGAGAACAGTGTGAATAATTCTTATCTTATCTTCTCCAAAAGTTCATCAACAACCTCCATTCGAGCCTCTCAAGGCTTTACATAGTGTTTTACACCCTTGTCTAACTGATCCATGCCCTCAACTAACTAAAAACCAACTTTCAAAACAAGTAACTGTTGCATTTCATATTTGTTGCTTTAAGCAACTTACAAATTTGCAACTTTAGACTCCTCCAACCTAAGGGATCGAGCCGGTGGAACATAGCTCGGAGCAATTCCATCAAGTGAAAATCCGCCACCATGGGAAACCACTCCAAGATATCCAAAACCGAGAGAAGTTTTTGTAGAGGGGCTCAATGCAATCCTATAGGATCAGAAGAGAAATTTCTAGGCATCACGGTATCTGAGTAATAGCATGCTAAAGATTGCAGCCATTTTTCACTTTGGACCCTTAAGGGATCGATTCGGTGGAACGTAGCTCAGAGTGATTCCACGTGTTTCAATGCAAAAAAAGACCATGCCTGGCATAAACATACCTATTCGAACGCGTTGGAACAATTAGTTTAGTCAAACAAGTTGCAGAGCGAAAGTTGCACCACTTTGCAACTTTGCATAGCTTGAATTTGACACTTTTTCCATCAAGTGAAAATCCGCTGCCACGAGAAAACCACTCCAAGATAGCCAAAACCGAGAGAGGTTTTTCTAGAAGGGCCCAACACCTTCTTGTAGGATTAGATGAGAAGTTTCTAAGTGTAATAGTATCCAAGTAATAGCATGTTGAAATTTGTAGGAATTTTGCACTTTGGACCCTTTAGGGATCGATCCGGTGGAACATAGCTCAGAATGATTCCACGTGTTTTAGTGCAAAAGAGGACCATGCCTAGCATAAAAATACCTATTCAGATGTATTGGAATAGTCTGCTTGGTCACACAAGTTGCAGAATGAAAGTTGCACCACTTTGCAACTTTGCACTGCTTGCATTTGATGCTTTTTCCATCAAGTGAAAATCCGCCACCACGGGAAATCACTCTGAGATAGCCAAAATTGAGAGAGTTTTTTGTAGAGGGGATCAACGCGATCTTGTAGGATCAGATGAGAAGTTTCTAAGCATCACGTTATCCAAGTAATAGCATGCTAAAGTTTGCAGCCATTTTGCACTTTGAACCCTTAAGGGATCGATCCGGTGGAACGTAGCTCAGAGCGATTCCATGTGTTTCGGTGCGAAACAAGACCACTCCTAGCATAAAAATACCTATTCAGATGCGTTGGAACAGTTAGTTTGGTCATACAAGTTGCAGAGCGAAAGTTGCACCACTTTGCAACTTTGTACAACTTGAATTTGACACTTTTTCCATCAAGTGAAAATCCACCGCCACGAGAAAACCACTCCAAGATAGCCAAAATCGAGAGAGTTTTTTCTAGAGGGTCCCAACTCCTTCCTATAGCATCAGATGAAAAGTTTCTAAGTGTAATGGTATCCAAGTAATAGCATGCTGAAGTTTGCATCCATTTTGCACTTTGGACCCTTTAGGGATCGATCTAGTGGAACATAGTTCAGAGCGCTTCCACGTGTTTCGGTGTGAAAGAGGACCATGCCTAGCGTAAAAATACCTATTTAGATGTGTTGGAATAGTTCACTTGGTCACACAAGTTGCAGAATGAAAGTTGCACCACTTTGCAACTTTGCACTGCTTGCATTTGATGCTTTTTCCATCAAGTGAAAATCTGCCACCACAGAAAAATCACTCTGAGATAGCCAAAACCGAGAGAGGTTTTTGTAGAGGGGCTCAACTCGATCCTGTAGGATTAGATGAGAAGTTTCTAAGCATCATGTTATCCAAGTAATAGCATGCTAAATTTTGCAACCATTTTGCACTTTTGACCCTTAAGGGATTGATTTGGTGGAACGTAGCTCAGAGAGATTCCATGTGTTTCAATGTGAAACAAGACCATTCCTAGCATAAACATACATATTCAGATGTGTTGGAGCAGTTAGTTTGGTCATACGAGTTGTAGAGCGAAAGTTGCACCACTTTGCAACTTTGCACAACTTGAATTTGACACTTTTTCCATCAAGTAAAAATCCACCACCATGAGAAAACCACTTTGAGATAGCCAAAACTGAGAGAGGTTTTCTAGAGGGGTCCAACGTGATCCTGTAGGGTCAGACGAGAAGTTTCTAAGTGTAACGGTATCCAAGTAATAGCATGTTGAAGTTTGCAGCCATTTTGCACTTTGGACCCTTAAGGGATCGTCTATTAGTTTCCTCTTTGTCTTTTTCTTCGGCATGGTGGATAATTTTATCTATACCATGGTAATGAGATGAATATTAGTTCCTAAAAAATTTATCCATTCAAGTTAATTGAAAAATATATGTCATTGAAGGCTTCATTTAAATAATAATTACAATCATCGTGTACAAAAGTTAACCTAGCATGTAGACATATGTGTACAAACTATGGAAGCACTAGGCTGGCCATAGCACATTTCTAACTAAAAGTGAATAACCATTATGGTGATTCTAAAAACTAATGAGCATCATGGCATTGTGAGTGTTTGATAAAGTTTGTGGTGTAGGAGCACCTTGACAATCTATGCTTCCATTTTGAAATTTGATTCAATTTTGGGTATCTTCATGTTGTAAGAGGGTCATTAAAGACATTTTCCATGTACCAGTTATATGAGCTTTCAAAGGTGGTTGTTTGTGATTTATAGGCATTGGGGGGAGTTGGTTTTCATTGCAAAAGGTTTAAACAACCTCCATTGGCTTGAAGGGAGGATTTTTGTTCATTTTGAAATCCATTTTTTTAATAAAAAAATGTTGTTTTCCAAAAATTCACTATTTTTTTGCACTTTCCTACACTTGTACGATCTATACAACCTCCTCTTGATAGAAAAATAATATAATATTGTAGTCACATGTATTAACTCTCTAATGCTTTAGTTCTGAGGGCTTAATAGTACGTTTGAAGGGAGCAATTGACAATTTTATGAAACTGCTCATTTCAAGCCAGTCAAGGGTTCGAGTAGGATTTAATTATGAAATGACCATCCCACCTACTGTTATGAATTTTTTCTGGGTGGGATGGCATGTACATTGTTATATTATGGTCTTTTATTGTTTAATATTCCTTGGAATGAAACTAATGACAATAGGATGGGGTTCTTAGGCTGAAACAAGCACTTTTCCATGAGAATTTGAGGAACCAAGGAGTGATTTTGAAAAAGTGTTGAAGGAGTGGTCTATGCAATGAACTTTTGACCTTGTGTAGGGTATTTTGAAGATGTTTGATCCTTTGGAATGGTCTAGGAAGGCCCGGGTATAGGATTTTCTATAAACCCTCCCTCTTTGCATTGAAAAATGGGGGTTTTTGTATTGGAAGCCTAGTTGAGTGGGTAAGGTCCTAAGCCCTAGAAAATATCTTGTTTTGAGACCTAATTAAAGACTATTTTTGGGTTTGGAAGTCCGGTGTGAGGATCTAAGGGTATTTCCTTTGTAAAATTGGCCTACTTAGAGGCCTAAAATAGTGAAAAGGTCAGTTTTCTTAAAGTTGTCCCCAAGGAGTCATGTGATGGGTTAAGGTATGTCTTGCAACTCTAAAATGGGTGCTAGAATCATTCTTTTATTTTCCTAGTGTTTTGGAAAGTTTTGGAGTTAAGGGCCCAAAACTGGTTTTGCATAGTAACCAAATTCCAAGGGTGAAATGTGGGAAATAGTGTTTATGTTTGTTGTCCAGCTTGGAGGAGTGTTGGGATTGGTCCATTAGGCCTTTTAGATCTTGTTAGATGCCTCTTGAAGGAAAGTTGACATCTTCAATGATTTTGGGTCCTCTAACTCTGCATCAAAAATGAGTATCATAGTCTGAAGTGTGTGCATGGTTTGGGAGATACATGTGAAAGTTTGCAGATGCTTGGCCACTAGTAATGTGGATAGTGAACAAAGGAACTAAGTTTGCGTGTTAGGGAAGACTTCTGAAAGGTTTCATTTTTGTTGTACTAACTCGAGCAAAGATTTATTAAGCAAATAATGGTTTGGTTGTGCTTTAAGAATTATAGTTTGTGTTTGTAAACAATGGTGCCATTATGGAAGATTAAGACAACTTGTGAACGACATAATCATTGGTTGACATTTTGAGGAACCTAGTTGATTGTAATTAGTTTTTTCAAGATTTTCAAGGTGTTTTGAAGGTCCTTAAAAGGAATTGGGAACTCTCAATGCTAATTTGAGTGTACAAATCAAATATTTTGTGAAGGGAAATATAGTTGAATAAGTGTGTCAAGAAAGGTGTTGATTTATTCCTTTGTACTGCATCAGTTTGTGTAGAGGTATTGGAAGGTGTTTGGACCCCTTAGAGGAATGGGAGAGGATTGGAGTTTTATTAAAGGATGAATTTTGGTGAATGGTTCTGAGTTTCTAATCAACTTTATGCTATGTTACAATCAATTTTATGATGGTTAATCTATTTTTTTGAGTCTGACAAAGAGTTGAAAAACATGCTTGCACACTTCACAACATCATCAAAAAGCTTCTTTTTGTCAGAGAACATGCAAAACCAGGGGAATATGCAGACTGTGGGCCTTGAAATCATGGGTATATAGAGTTTTTTACCATTTTAGTGGAGTACAACATGCACTCGCGTTATAACACGAGTGCATTATAACACGAGCGCATTATAACGCGAGCACATTATAACGTGAGCGCGTTATGTGAAATATGGTTTTCTTAGTATATTTATTTTCTCCCTCTTTGTCTTTACCCTCTATCATAATTCTATATTTGTCCCCTGTACCCTTATAGTAGAGGAGATAGAGGTGAGTTTGTGTGTGTGTGAGAGAGAGAGAGAGAGGTAGAGGGAGAGTGGGAGAGACAAGGAGAGAGGGAGGGATAGGGAGAGAGGGAGGGAGAGGTAGAGGGTTAGAAATAGAAAGTGGGAGACATGGAGATAGATAGGGAGGGAGAGAGGGGGAGAGTGGGAGAAAGAGAGAGTGGGAGAGAAAAAGGGAGAGAGGGAGGGAGAGGGAGTGGGAGAGAAAGGTGGAGAGAGGGAAGGAGAGGGAGAGGAGGAGAAAGAGAGAGTGGGAGAGAAAGAGGTAGAGAGGGAGGGAGAGGGAGAGGGGGAGAAAGAGATAGTGCGAGAGATGGAGATAGAGAGGGGGAG